>PVIA01008026.1:0-76378 GCA_004024845.1 Tonatia bakeri
GAGAGAGAGAGAGAGAGAGAGAGAGAGAGAGAGAGAGAGAGAGAGAGAGAGAGAGAGAAGCCCCCCAGATGGAGGCCCTGGGGAGGTTTGTTAATTTTGGGGATGAGCTCCCTAAGGGGTGACTAAATTTGAAGAGAGGTTGCAGAAGAAGGGGCTCTCGAAAGCTGCATTATTTACGGAGCTACTAGAGGAGGATTTGAAATCGGAAAAGGGTCGCTTAGGAGGAGGTTCCAGATTTGGGGGGTGTGGCTGAAAAAATCCAGTTTGCGGGGTGTTCCCTGATTTGAGAATTTTGGAGAGAAAACGGCTAAAGGGGAGTTCCCCGATTTAAAGGGATTTCGTGGGGATAAGTGTCTTGAATTTGTAGGGGGAGTGCTAAGGCAGGTTCCTAAATTTGAAAGATTTTCATAAGGAGCAGTGAACTTGGCCGCAGCCTAGCCTAAACCCTTGCGCCAGGGCTCCGGCTCTCTAACTCAGGGAGCCTCCCCTCAGGGTAACCCCCACCCCCGCACGCCCCCTTCAACCTCGTTCAACGACTCCGCCCCCTGGATGACGTCACCGAGCCGACCCTCCCAGCCCCCCAGGGGGCTCCAGGGGCTTGCAGAACCCGCGGGGCTGGCGGATCTAGGGGCGGCTTCGCTTCTCCCGGGACCCCCTGCGCCCAGTGGAGGTCGGATGCCGGGCGCGCAGGGGCTTGTCCGCCCGCCAGAGTCCCTGGTGCTGGGGGCTAAGTCTTGCCTCGCCCAGGGGTCTGGAAGGGGACGCCAGGGCCGCAGAAGGGTGGGGCAAGGCCAGGGTGATGGAGGGGCGCTCCCCTTTCAAGCGAGAGAGGAGAACAAGAAAACGCTCGAGGGAAACAGCGTTGAGTCAGGGGTCCCAGGGGATGGAGACTGGAGACGGAAGGCGGCGGGCAAAGCAGCCAACCTGGGCGCACCTGCCGGTCTTCTCTAGCTCCCACCTGGAGCCACCCGTCCCGGGCTGGTCTCCACTCCCGAGCGCCCGGGTACCCCCAACCCCAGAACAGCGCCCCCTGCCTCCAGGACCCGCCTGGGGTCCCTCGCCGGTGCCGCCAGGGCCAGGACCCCCTCCGCACACACGCACGTCCCCCCTGCGCGCCTTCGCCCCGCCCGCAGCCCGGGGTGGTGCAGCCGGCGACGCTGGGCAGCTTCCAACGCCGCGCTCCGGGCGAGTCCAGCCCAGCCCCCTCCACAGCGGCGGCGAAGCCCCCGGCCTCGTAGCCCCCGCCTAGTCCAGCCCCCGGGGGCATTGTTCGGACGCAGCTGGCCAGGCACAGAGACTGGGCGTGCAGCCGGCTGCAGCCTAGCGTCCTCAGAGCACAATGGCCGTGCAGGCTTCCCCAGCACAAAGCCGGCGCGCTGCCCACTCCGCTGCCTCCGAGACCCTGATTGGAGTGCCTGCAATTTTATGGTAATTCAGAATTTGTGTTCCCCCTTTACCTGGAGGCTGGCTGGCCTGGGCTCCCCCGGCACTGCTCCGCTTCACATCCTGGCTGTTACATGGGATCCGAGCGGAGCTCGAGCGCCAGCGGCTCGCGGCGTGCGCGCGCCGGCCGGGCTGCCGGGCGGGCGGCGCGAGGACACTCACTGCGGCTCGCGCTCCCCTCGCGCCGACTTGCGCGCCCCCCTCCAGCCGGTGACGTCATCCCTTCCGCCAGCGCCGCCGCGGCCGCCGGCCGCGGGGCGGGGCTGGCCTGCGCGTGTCGCTGCGCAGCCGCGCTGCCGCCACGCCCCCCGGCCAATGAGGCGATACGGGTGAGCCACGTGGTCGCGGGCGTTCAAAGAGCCGCGGGAGCACGTGGGGCACGGAGCTTCGCGTGACACGTGGGCAGCGACGTTAGTGCGAGGGACTCCTCCGGCCATCGGTTCGCTCGTGAGCTCCGGGACACTCTGCACAAAGGCCATGGTGCTTGCCGTGTCCAGCTCTAAACTCTGTCGAGGTTCTGCAGTGCCTCCTTCGTCTGAAATCCAGGCATCTCTCGGCATTCGCACCCACCACTCTGTCCCCAGATTTCCGTGCTCCAGACTAGCCAGCTCCTTACATTTCCAACAGACTGCTCACTCCTGACCCAGGGCCCTTGCTTCTGCTGTTCTTTTGCCTGAAACTCTTCCTCCAATATCTTCAAATTTCTCCTCAAACAGCAACTCCTCGGAGAAGCCCTCCCTGACCCGAGTCACTAGCAACCTCACGCTCCATGCTCTGTCCATCATCCTGGTTTTGTTCTGGTCGCACTAGGGTATGACCCCATGGGCTCTGAAATTCCTGTGTATTGGTTGAATGAATGAGGGAATGGATAAAGGAGCATTTCTTTCAGAGTAAGCACTTTACAAACATGCCACCTAATTATCATCGTCAGCTGCCCTGGAGTCAGGACAAGCCACCATAGGAACCCCAGCTCAGAAACTGACCAGCTGTGTGAGGCTCTGAGCCTCGGTTTTTCCACCCGCAAACTGGGTTTTCCTCTTTGGTTCTCGTTCCATCTGTGAACTAGGGCAAGGTAGTCCTGGCTCATATGCAGAAGGTAAGGATGGATTGTGATAATGTGCCTGCCTAGCCTGTAGTTCGTGCTTCAGAACTGGATAATGAGAAAACAAGACAGGAAAAATAAAATAAAAGCACAGAGTTACCACTGGAGGTGTCAGTGCTTGGACACCAAACGTTGCACATGGGGACATTGTGTTCTGAACATGTTGAAAGAGTTTTATTTCTTCAAGGTATGTATTTGGAGAGGGCCTCATATCCACAAAGGAACTCAGGTTTAGAATTTGAGGGATCTTTTCCTTCAGAATCATTCATTCATTCATTCTGGGCCAAAGATGCAGATGTAAACAAAAGGCATTAACCGGGGAAGGAAATGAGAAGGCGGAAGTCATAAATAGAGAGAGAGGAGAGAATGAATAATTAATCAAGGAACCTAAATTAAGCTTGGAGTTTCCCAGCGGCCAGTGCAGTGGCCAGGTTTGCAGAGCCTATTTTGCTATTTTGTCCTTCCTGTCTGCACGACCCTGACCTAGCCATCCACAGTCTGGCTTTGTTTTTTTCATCCAAGCAATGGGGACACAGCCCTACCTGGAAGGATCAAACGGGATAGTCCCTCAAACACTGAGCATGGTTTCTCCTGCACATAGGTGCTCGTGGCCTGCATGCTCCATGAAGGCAGAATGAGCATGCCTTCACTCACTCTGAAGCGCATGAAGATGAGCTTCAGAGGGAGTTCATTGTCACGATGAAATGAGAGTGCAGGCTTATGGATGTGGCATGAGCCCCAACTCTGCCACCTGTTCAGGGGAGAGACCTTGAATAAGTCACTCTGAGCCTCAGCATTCCCATTTGTAAAAAGTGGACAACCCCCTCTAACCTCTCGAGGATTCTTTTGAGGAACAAAGGAAAACAGGTGTAAAATATGGTACAGCGTGGAAGGAAATGGGTGTGGAAGGAAAACCCATCCATTCAGGCCATTAATCTGTGTTCCAGGCTATTTTAAGGTATCACTGTTGACAAGGTATCACTCCAGGTAAAGACCCAAGTCTTCAATGAAGCCCAGAAGGTCTTACACTACCTGTGCCCATCCCCTCCTTCCTCCACCTGTCTCCCTTGCCTGCTCCACCCACATCAGCCTCTTCAATGTTCCTTGCAAACATCAATCAGTCCAGCCTCAGAGCCTTTGCACTGGTTGTTCCCTCTGCTTAGAATGCTGTTCCTTCTGTTCTTTCCAAGGCTGAAGAATCTGCCTCACCCTTCATCTTGGTACTGGATTATTTATTATAATTTGGAATTATTTTGTATTTTGGCCAGTTTGCTTATTTTCTGTCTCCCCACTTCATCTGTGCCTCTGTTTGATCGTCAGTGAGTGGGAATAGTAATAGTCTCTATCTCCTAGTGTTGCTGGGGGAGTGGAGCGACCTACATCATGTCGAGCACCTGGCACTACATGTAGTCTCAAGAAGGGCTTGCGTGATCAGTGTGGCCACTGTCAATGGGAAAGTCAGGATGGCTAGCCAGGTGGCCATAAAAATCAATACAAGGAGAACAGAACATTCTAGTCTGATATTGTCACAGCCTCCAGGCAGCCCTAGGAGGTTGACAAGTGTCACAAAGGCACTAAGTATTTAGTAACACCGAACAGAGACTTCCTGTAAGCCACAGCTTGAAGAGAACCAAGGAGAGAATGTTCTCCCTGGGCAGAAGGGGGCAGGCATGGCTGAAGCCTCCAAGTGCCATACTGTGGAAAACACTAGAATCGGGAGGTGGGGCTTGGTGGGCTCTGGGTCTCTGCCAATCTGTGCACCTGGCAAGCAGTCGGTGTGGCTCATTGTTGGGTTAAAAGTTTAGTTAATGAACATTTCCATCTTCTGCTGGGAGTGGGGGGCTCTCCCACCTTACCAGCCTTCTCTTCCGTCCCTTCCAGCCCAGCCTGCCCACCCCCCAGTGTCTCCCAGAACTCGGTAATTAGCTCCAGTGTGCTTCTGTTGGGTCAGCTCAAGGGGAGCCATCAGCTGCCCAGTACCGTTATGTAAGCAGGACTTCTCATGCCAAGTTCAGGATTGTCTGCATAGACCCAGCCTTAAATCCCTGTGAGACAGGTCCAAACATCCCCCCTATAACTTTGTCCTATGCCAGAGATTCCACCATCAATACGCATTCCTTCAAATTAAACATGGTGTTCTCTCTCCTCCGTTCCCTACGTTCACTTCCAATGCTAAAGAGAAAAGGGGCACATGGGAACACCCCATTTGCTGAACACCAGCTCCTTACTGATTTCCATGGGCGGGGGTGCTCCTTTGGGATTCCACTCATTCCGTGTATCAGGTCGTTGCTGGGGCCCTGGAGTCAGAGAGACAGGCTCGAATTGTGACTACGGCACTGGACAAAATGCAGCCTCCCTTCCTGAATAAGACCCTCCACTAGACAGGCATACAAGAGCACTCCTTCAACCCGACAAAGGGCACTGCAGGTCGCATAATGAATACTTAATGATAAAAGACTAGATGTTGTCCCCCAAGATCAAGAACAAGATAAGGATGTCTGCTCTTGCCATTTCTGTTCAAAACTACTGGAAGGAATAACCTGGCAATTAGACAAAAAAAGAAAAGAAAGAAAGAAAGAGAAAAAGAAAAGGCATCCAGACTGAGAGGGAAGAGGTAAAACTACCTCTGTTTGCACAGAATTTGGCATAGAGACAATCCTGAGGAATCCACTACAAAAATCTATTAAAACTAACAAGTTCGGCAAGGCTGCAGGATACAAGATTAATACACGAAAATCTATTTTGTTTCTATGCAGTGGCAATGAACAAACAAAATGAAATGAAGAAACCAGTTCTATTTACAATTGAATAAAATGTTTAGAAATACAGTTACCAAAAGAAATGCAAAATGTATACCATAAAAATAACAAAACAGTGTTGGAAGAAAAGGAAGAAGACCTAAATAAATGGAAGGGAAGGGCCACCTGTGTTCATGGACCGGGAGATGTGATATTGTTAAGACGGCAATCATCCCTGAACTGATCTACGAATTCAACTCGATCCCTGTCAAAGTCCCGATTAGCTTCTTCTGCAGAAATTGACAAGTTGATCGAAAAATTCGTACAGGAACCCAAGGGACCCAGAATAGCTAAAACAGTCTTGAAGAAGAACGAAGCTGAGGGGCTCACACTCCCCGGTTTCCACATTATTGCAAAGCTGAGGCCATCAGGACACTGTGGTGCTGGCGTGAGAAGGGACATGTAGGTCCTGACTGGGCCTCACACCCACGATCAGCTGATTTTCCACAAGGCTGGGAAGTCAGGGGGGCGCTAATAGTCCTTTCAACAAGTGGTGCTGGGAAAACTGCATGTCCACATGCAACAGAAGGAAGTCGGACCTTTACCTCACACCATATGTAAACGTTAACTCCGGATGGATCACAGGCCCACGTGGCAGAGCTCAGACTGTACAAGTCCTGCACAAGGACACAGGCATCAGTCTTCGGGATCTCGACCTGGGTAACCCGTCCTTTTGGGATTTCTTCTGGAATAATGAAAGTGTTCTAAAATTAGATTGTGGATGGTTGATGATGACCAGGATTAGTTGGGAGTATATTAAAAACTAATGAATTACACACTTCAAGTGGACGAATTGTGTGATGTGTAAATTATATCTCAGTAAAGCTGAGAGGCGCTGGGAGGTGATGTCACTGGCCCAGGGATTTGTCTGGAACGAAGATCAGCCTGGCTGCAGAAGCTACACACCTTCCTTCTCTGCTGGTCCTACCTCCGGATGATTTCCCCGGCTGTGCCTGCTTCAGACTTGGTCTTTCTGCCACTCCACATTTTCCCTAACTCCTACAGGACACCTGCTGACTCTTCCAGCTCACAGCCCCTGGTCTTATTTAAATCACTATGACAGCTCGTTTGTTAACCGGTCCCACAGAGCCAAGCACGCCCTGGGGCTTGCTAAACACCTGCTGGGTGTGTGGGACCTTTCTGAGAACAAAAAGGGTTAACTCACTGTATTTGCATACTGTGCCCAGATGCATCTCGGGAATAGACTGCAGCAAAGCTTCAGGGGCATGGAGGGGAGTCCTGGAGCCCTCAAAGAGGGGAAAGGGCTCGTTCTGGGCAGGGCTCAAAGGCTCTGAGCTGGAGAGTGCAGGCAGAGATGAGGCACAGGTCGCCCTAACTACTGTGGGGTCAGAGTTACATTTCCTTTCCCTATGAGTAGCTAACAAAAGAATTATAAGCATTTAGATACATATGTAAGTGTGTATATATATCTTTATTTTAGGAGGTTATAAAGCTGTCCTCAGTTTTTCCATCTGTGGTTTGTGTACTTGGCACCATCTTTCCCAGAACTGCATACATAGCTTTCACTGCCAGGCCATTTATCCTGACCTGTGTTAGTTACTGTTCTTGTCAGTTAGCAGACACCCAAGAGCATCCTTTAGTTCTGTGCAGTGATCAGGGAAGCACCTGGCATGTAGTAGGCACTTAATAGAGGCCATAGTGGTATTTCACACCTCCAAAGGAAACCCAGCCTTAGGGAGGGGGGAGCTTGGCTGGGAGTGGGCATGGATGTTCCAGCAGTGCCAGAGCTTAGCCCTCCACCTGCCACCTTCCGTGGCTCCCACCCAAGCATTCGGCTGCGAGTGGGATGTCCTGGCAGTGGAGATGTCTGCAGGATAAAACTGGAAGTGCTAAATAAATCAGCTCGCCTTGCGTCCCAATTACCCATCAAGCTCCTCTCCAGGTGCCTGGTACTCTGGCACCCTTGAGACTGCTTTTCCCTGTGCCCCAGAGATGCACAGTGTTTCAGAAGCAGCACATGGAGCCCCCAACCTAGGGTCACTGTCCTTGTCCCCTAAGGGGATGTGACTTCTCTTGAACAAGGAAGAAAACAAAATATTGGGACATTTCTAAGCTAGGAGCAGGCTGCTGAGGGAAGAGGAAAGGTCATGGACATAGGACAACAGAAACTTCCGTCTCATGAGCACCTACTGTATGCTGGGTTGTGGGCTGAGAGCTTCCCATGCAGCTGAATAGCACCAATCTTCCCCAGGGAGTAAGATGTCTGATTTCTGCCCAGTTTACAGCTAAGCAAACTGAGGCTCAGAATTTTTAAGGATGTACTGCATTCGTATAGCCTGGGAGAGACAGGGCTTAGCTTCTGGCCCCAGGTCTGAAGCAGCTCATTCTAAATGTATACATGCATCTGACAGTTATTGGGCACCCACTGTGTGCCAGGCACTGGGGACACAGCAGGGTACAATATAGGAAACAACCCCAGGCTGACTTCTTAAGAGAAGACTTGGACATGAACCTAGATAAATAAATCCATGGCAAGAAGTGCTGAGGGGAATGAAGCAGGAGAGGGGAAGGAGTGGGAATGCGATTTTAAATAGGGTGGTCAGGGGAGACCCGCTGTGATATTGAACATCACAGGCCTGGAAGCAGTGGAGGGTAAAGAACATCCCAGGCAGCAGGGACAGTCAGTGCAAAGGTCCTGGGGCAGGACCGTGCCTAGCATGTTGGAGGAACAGTGAGGAGGCTGTTCTTCCAACATGTGGCTGGAGCAGAGTAAGGGAAGGGGAGAGGGGAGATGTGAGGGTAGGTTGTGCAAGGCTTTGTGGGCTGCTGGGAGGACTTGGGCTTTTACCCCAAGGGAGGTGGGTGCCCTGGAAGATGGATAGGCAGAGGAAGAAAGGAACCCAACTCGAGTGCTCACAGGCACCCTCTGGTGGCTGCTTCAGGGAAGACAGGCCACAGGTGGGCGAGGTCAGGAGCTAGGGGACCAGGTTAGAAGTGAGTGGTGGCCCAGGTGGGTGATGATAGGGCGGACCAGCGTGCAGGCAGCTTAGGGGGAGAGGTAGCTAGACTGGGGACAGAATTGGGAGACAAAGTGACCGTTGTCGACACTTTCCTTGCAGTCTTTCTGGGGCCTAAGTGACCTTTAGGGACTAAGGGGGCCACATTTGCATCATTAACCCAGGTAACAGTGTCCTAGGACTCAGCTCATTGGTATGCACTAATCATGGTTGGTACACACAGACCCTGAATCCAGGCTGAGGCCCATGAGCCCCTACCCCCAGGCAGAGCAGCCTGTGCCCCCAAAACTCAGTAAATGGGTGCCCACTCCACCCTGAGCACTTCAGCAGGATTCTGCAGAGACCTGGGTTGGAAACAATGACATCACTCCCAGAGTCCTGCTGGCTGCTGCCAGCCCCTCCTGGTGTGTGCCAGACCTCCCCCTCTGCCCCCGGGCCTTAGCAACAACCACAGCCTCCCTGATGACCAGAGCTGTAGGCGTCACCAAAAACAGCATCTCCAGAGTGCACTCTCTGTTCCAGACACTGTTCCCAGCGTTCTTCCTGGGACCTCCGTGCTGCTATGGCCCCATCTTACCATGAAGCACAGAGAAGCTGAAGGCCAGCCTAGGCCTGCACAGTGGAAGCTGGACTGGAAACCAGGTCTCTGTGAATTGAGTTGGGCTCAGCCAAGGCTGTCCTGGAGTCATAGGCTGGGGTCCCGTCTGCCCTCCTATCACAGACTGTGGGAGAGGGGAGGGGCCTGGGAGGTCAGGAGATTTCTCAGAGAAAAATCCCTCCCTGATGCAGCTGGCCTATATATTTCCAGCAATGGGACCCTCATTTCCTGGATGGGGGAGCCTCCTTAGTTTTGGGTGATGCTAAAGGGTAGTTTTTTTGTTAATCTACTTGTCACTCTCTCCATTTCACTTCTTTCCGCTGGCCCTGGTCCTACTTCCTGGAGGTTGCTCAGAAAAAGTCTCCCTTCTTTCTTCACTCTTCACTCTTCCTTCCCTCCTTCTTCCCCTCATCCCCTTTCTCTCCTCCTCCTCCAGGCAGCCCTTCAGCTTTCACTCTCAGGACCAGAGTTGGGAAACAGATGACTCCCAGGGTTTAGAGTCAGACATACCTGCTACTTGGCATCTATGTGGCCCCCGGAAACCCATGTCTTCTGCTTGTTCTTTGGTTTCCTCATCTGTAAGCACAAGGGCATCTTCCCCTACCTTGCTGGCCCCTGTGGCCCCAGCACCTAGCTGAGCCTGGCACACAGCAGATGCTCAAGAAACGTTTGTTCAACGAATGCTTTTCCTCTCAATTATCGGTCAGTTGAATACTCCTCACATGCTCCAAATCCAACCCTTCTCAAGATACTCCCAGGATTCCCAAAGTGACACTCACCCCCTCACCTGGACCCACAAGGCCCCGCCAACCTCTCTCACTCCCTGCCACACCCAGCTCCTTCCTGACTCACCACCTTTGTACATGCTGTGCCCTCTGCCAGAAATGTTTGTCCAGCTCGCCTGCTTTGCTTTTCATCCTTAATTCAAAAGCTGAGAAGTCAGATGAGGTTCCCCCTCTGGGATCCTTCTCCTCCGTGTCCAAGGATTGACATATAAACTGTGATGGTTCATTATGTAATTAACTGCTTAACTTCTGTCTTTCACAAGTTGTCCGTGTCAGGAGGGCAGGACTGGACTCCACCCTTTCACACTGTACGGTATGCAGCCCCTTCACCTCAGGCTGCGCCTGACACGCAGTAAGGGCTCGATAAATGTTTTGAATGAAAAGAAGTGAATGACACAGTATACACTATCCCAGCAGACTCCTCACTTTGCTCCAGTTTATCCGAGTTTTCTCAATCAAACAGTTCCTCTTAGTGAGGTTCTGAGCAGAGAAAGTGGCACGATCACCTCCCTATTTTTGTTCTCCATACTCCTGTTAATACAATCAAAATGTTTTTCGCCCCTTTTTATGCTATTCTCATTCAGGAAAGGAAAATGTTAAAATGTGTTGATATAGTCAGCAGTGTTTTAAGCCTTCAGACAATTCAGACTTGAGAATCAAGTGATGGCGGAAGAGCTAAAAAAAATACATTCTCGTTTATTAGTAGGAAAAATAAAGCGCCATATCCATATGACAGAGGCTCGTTAATGCCGGAATATAAAGATAGACACTTCCTGTCCTCGACGTGCAAACTTCAGCCACAGCTGTTGGTGCCAGGCCCTTCAGAGTGGGTGGGGCAGAGTCTCGGCAAAAAGAACGTAATTGCTCCGGAGTTGAAGCCCCGCGTGTTCCTGGAGCCGTGCCCAGAAGGAATGAAGGTCACAGAGGACTGAGATGCTGCGGGGCAGGAACTGCCCTTGGGGCGCTTTCAGGAGATGGGAAGGCCAGGCTGAGCCCCTCCCCCACCCCCATACCCCAATGTTCATTTCCCCGCTGGGATTACATGGGGGGGGGGGGGCGTCCCCCTACTGGTCAGGTCTTGAAGGAACACTTCTCCTCCTGGGGAGGGAGGTTTCTAGTGAACATCTGAGGACTCACTGTGTGATATTGGGCACACTGCACTCCCTCTCTGCCTCGACTTCCCCACCTGCCAAATACAAACAATATTTTAATATTACAGTTGTGATATTAGCTATGGTTATTTGCTCTCCTCATTGTTTTTGTTATTGCTTTTGTAACCTAACTGGGATGCCTGCCCAACCCTTGGACTTCTCCTGAGAATTGCCTTGACCCTCCACCCCACTAACACAGCGCGCCCTGACTCTTTCGCAGTGTGGCCCCCACCTTGCTGCCTTAACAGATGGGACCAGGGCATAGGCTGAGCCGACCAGACTCTCCTCTTAGAGCTGGGAGTGAGGACCCCAACTCAAGACACTGCAGACCACACCCCTGCCCTGTGGGAGGGACAAGCACACTGAGGAACAGCGATGCTCCATGATCATTGAAGATCCCAACAACTGCTACAAAGAAACAAAAGCATGGTAACATAATGGAAGGGTAGACTTTAGCCAGAGTGGCTGATTGAGGGGGGCTCTCTCAAGAGCTAAGAGATGGCGTGGAGGGCAGAGAGAACAGCAAGGTGAAAGGCAGGGCCAGGAGTTTGGATTTCATCCCTGGGGCAATAAAAAGAAATGAAAGGGACTTTTACCAGGGAAGGAATTAAATCTGTGGCTTAAAGTTGTCCATCTGGAAGATAAAGAAACGTTTGTCCACCTGTGTGCCCCTCCCTGTTCCTACTGCACACCTGCTCATCAGGGGCAGTTGCTGCTGATTGGTTGGATTCTAACCCGCGTCCCAGTTCAGCAGGGAAAGGGTGCTGCAATGGATTAGTGATGCCTGGGTCTTGTCTCCTTGGGAGAGTTCTGTTATTGACTGGGGATGCCTGTCATGGACTGCTGAACAGAAACAATATTGTAGTCTGTGTGTCAATGTGTGCCGCCTGAAGGTTAAGGGGCTGCTTCCGCTCAGAGAAAACCCTCTACACCCTCCTGCAAAGGACAGTGGGATGGATCCTAGACTTAGACAGATCAAGGTTCAAATTTTGGCCGGAACGCATCTTCCCTGTGTGATTTTAGGCAAGTCGCTACCTGTCGCCAGGCTTCAGTCCCTCCCCTGCGAAGAGTGGACAGGCCTCTCTCCCTCGTGGAGGTGTCTGTGGGTTGCGTGGAGAGGTGTGTGCGACACGCCAGCAGGCAGTTGTGCTCGGCACGGTTGAGGTCGTCCTCTCCAGGCCTCCCTCCCCGCAGCTGACTCGGTTTGATCTCCAGACCCAGCTCCGGGGTTGGCTGCAGCTCTGCCCTGCAGATCTGGCAGATACCCTCGGCTGCCTCTTGCACCTGGGCTCTGTCTCAGAGCTGCCAAAGCCTTGGCGCTCACCATCCACATTTATTCCCCCACGTGGTGGCGGTACCCATAACACAAAGTGGGCACCGGGACAGATGGGCTTGGGACCCTCACGGGAAGGGGTCCCCACACTTGGCCCCCACTTGCTTCCCTCTGCCTGGGCCTGCCAGGGAGGGTGCTCCTTGCCAACCACAGTGGGGACTGTCCCTGTGCTTGGCTGCCTCCCAACTCTCGCCCCGGTGTTCCACACTCAACACTGATGTCTGCAGGTGACTGGGATCACTTTGCCTCCTCGTTACCTGGCAGGGACCAGAGGGACTTCAGGGAACTGTGGTGAGGAGAGGACACCTCAAAAGCATCTTGCCAGTGCCTGACCCAGGGTGACTTTGGGAAGCAATAAATGTGCAGGATGAACCCTGGGCCCAGGGGGCAGAAGTGCCTCTCTCGGCGACTCAGTTCTCACCTGACCACGTAACCCCCACTCCCACCTCTCACTCCAGCACTCCATCCTCTGCGCAGCAGCCAAGGGGGGCATTTCCAAACACAGGCCTCTCCTGTCCCTGTTCTGCTTAGATCTTTCAGTGGCTGCTTTTGCCCCTGGGGAAATGAATGAATGGATGGATGAATTAATTAATTAATTGCACTTGTTAGCTTGTTTCATGCGTGGAGCCAGAGAACTCTCTTTAAAACTTGAATCAGAATATCAGGTCACTGGGTCCTGCCTCTCTCCACGGGTCTCCAGTGCTGTCTTAATAAAGTCTGCATTCCTCCACGTGGCCCACAGGGCCCTGCGCAGCCTGTCCCTGTCCCTCCCTGCCCCCACCACCTCCCTCTCTCTCCCTCACTGTGCTGCAGCCACATGGGCCTCACTCTCCCTCCAACACGCCAGCATGGTCCTGCCCCAGGGCCTTTGCACAGGCTGTGCCAGTTGTCTAACACGCTGTTCCCAAAACTCTTTCTAAAAACAATTTTTTATTTTTTAATTACAGCTGATGTACAATATTATATTAGTTTCAGGTGTACAACCCAGTGATTAGACATTTATACAATTTACAGAGTGATCACCCTGATAAATCTAGTAACTATTTGACACCATACATAGTTATTACAGTATTTTCTACTCTGTTTCCTATGCTGTCCTTCACATTCCCATGACTGCTATGTAACTACCAATTTATACTTTAAAAAAGTATTTTACTTATTTACTTTTAGAGAGAGGGGAAGGGAGCAAGAAAGAAAGAGAGAGAGAGACATCAGTGTGTGAGAGAGACATTGATTGGTTGCCCCTTGCATGTCCCCAACTGGGGACCTGGCCCGCAACCCAGGCATGCGCCCTGACTGGGAATCGAACCAGTGACTTTTCGGTTTGCAGGCCAGCACCCAGTCTGCTGAGCCACACCAGCCGGGGCCCAATTTATACAGTTTAATCCCTTCACCCTTTTTACCCATCCTCCCAACCTCCCTTCCAACTGGCAACTGTCAAAATGTTCTCTGTATCTGAGTCTGTTTCATTTTTTTCCCTGAATGTTTGTTTATTTTGGTTTTTGGAGTCCATGTATGAGTGAAATTATCTGGCATTTGTCTTTCTCAGTGCCCTCCAGGTCTATCCATGTTATTGCAGATGGCAAGATGTCACTCTTTTTTATGGCTGAGTCATATTCCAATGTATATTTGTACACAGCACTTCTCCTTCACCCACTCGTCTGCTGCTGGACACCGAGGCTGCCTCCGTGCCTTGGCCACTGCACATAACGCTGCAGCGACCGGGTGGGCGAGTGTACCTCTTCACTCCAGTGTTCAGGGTTTCTTTGCATAAACACCCGGAAGAGGAATGGCTGGGTCCTTCCTGGTCTCTTGATACAGCCTTGGTTTTAAAGTCTGTGTTGTCCGGCATAAATATTGCTGCCCCAGCTTTGTTTTCTCACTTCTAGTTTCCTGAAATATCTTTTTCCATCCCTTTACTCTCAGTCTCTGTGCGTCTTCTGATCTGAAGTGAGTCTCTTGCAGGCAGCCTACTCGAGGGTCTTGCTTTGTCATCCATTCAGCTGCCGTGAGTGTTTTGATTGAAGCATCGATCCCACTTGCACATGAAGTAATCGTTGAGAGATAAATGTATGGATTGCCATTTTATTATTCATATCTTTTTATTTCCTTCTTCTTAAAGAAGTCCCTTTCACATTTCTGGTAATGCTGGTTTGGTGGCAATGGTCTCCTTCAGCTTCTTCTTGTTCGGGAAGCTCTGATTCTGGGAGATCGCTTGTCTCCATTCCGTTTAGCTCTTTTTCTGGAGTTCTGCTCTGATCTTTCATTCGGGCCATGCTTCTCTGTCTCCTCGTTCTGTCTCAGCTTGGTACAGCTGCTGCATCCCGCGTAGCACTGGTGGCACAGCCTCAGCAGTCACCTGAGCTGGGTGCTCCGGGTGCGCCCCCTGTGTGAGCTGGGCTCACCCTCCCATTGTAGTTGAGCCCTGGCTGCTGTTGGCGCATCAGTGGGAGGGATTTACCCCCAGACCAGTGGGCTGCGAGGACTGGTCACAACCACTGTGGAGGACCTGCTGTGTAGGGGCTGACCCCACAGAGCAGGACTGGCTTGATCGGGGGGCTCTGGTGCCTGCCGAGTCTGCCCCTTGAGTGTGTTGCTCGTGGAGGTGGTTGGGTGGTGCTTCAGAGCGTCTGAAGCTGTCCACCAGGCTCGCTGGCTCTGGGGCCTCCTGGGAGGTTCAGGCCAAGGTCAGCCACTGTCTGTACTCTGCCCAGGGACAGCAGGCCTGAGCACAAAGTGCCCTGCAGATGGCTGCTACTTGTCCTGGGCTTGGAGATGCCCAGGAGAGCCAAAGTTGCCAACCAAGGCTGGCTGCCACCAGTGCCAGGAGTGGGGCCACTTAGGGAGAGGGGTGTGGCACACTGAAACCAGATGCTGCTTGTTTGAGAGATTTTAGGGAAATCCACAGCATGAGCCAAAACAGGCTGTTTGTATGGAAAAGTCACTGGAAAGGGACTGGGTGGGCCTGCAAGTCCCAGGGAATCCCCAGAGGGGACAAGCAGTGTCAGCCAGACTGGTGGAGACTCAGATGTGGTGCCTGCCTGCTGGCTCTGTGGGGGCAGCCTCAGCAAAGGAACAATGAGCTCTGCCAGGACCTCCGTCCAGGAGAGCGCTGTCCTTCCAGCCCTTCCTAGACAATCAGTTCCTCCATGTATGTCCCTGGCTCCGTTCAGGCTGCTGTGGGTCTGAATCGATCCCTGCGCAGGCCCTTAAGGAGGAGCTGCCTGGGACTCCAGAAGCCCTCTGTGTCACTCAGCCATAATCCCCACAGCTTTCACAGGCAGAAGTTAGGGGGACTTCTCCTGCTGGTACTGAAACAGTGGGCGGGGGGCTTGGTGCGGGGCTGGGACCTCTCCCTCCTCAGGGGGGACCTCCACAGCCAACTCATCTCTCCTGACTTTTACCCGCCCCACGTGGACCTGGGGCCAGCCTGTGGCATGTCTCTGCCCCTCCTACCAGTCTTGATAGGGCTTCTTATTTAATTCCCTAGTTGTAGGACTTCCATTCAGCCAGACTTCAAGCGGTTCTGAATGATGATTGTTCTGCAGTTTAGTTGTAATTCTGATGCGGTTGTAGAAGGAGGTGAACAGCCTTTACCTCTGCCACCATCTTGACCGGAAGCCCCCCAAATGCTTGGCTGGAATCTCCACCTTCTCCTCATCACTGAGCCCTCAGCCAAAACGTCAGCCTTCCGTGACCACCCTGTCTGAGCACACGCCTGACTACTCTCTGCCCCTAGTCACGCCCTTCTCAGTTCCAATCCCCGTTTGTTAAAAATTGATGAATTTTTTCAGGGATTATTTACATGTCTCTTCTGCCAGAATTGTCACCTTGCCCAAGTCCCTTGCCTTGCCCTGAGCCTCGGTTTGCTCATGTGTCAAATGGGAGTATGAGCCACCAGACACTGAGGCCACATTTGGCTGACTCATTGCCTGCTGGGCCCCGGCACCCAGGACAGCATCTGGCACACAGTAAATGCCCAGCATATACACGCATGAATGAACGAACAGACCAAGCAGCAGAGTCGTTCGCTCTCTCGGGCCTGGCACTGGCTGCCTCTCAGAGCTGCCTTTCTGGGTCTGATGAGCTGAGTCCAACCGAAGAGGCACAGGGGACAGATGTCACTGCGGCATTTGTGTCCCCTCATGTGTCCATGCTCCTGCCTGTGAGGGGTGGTGCATGGGCTCGCAACGTTCGGTGTTTCTCAGCCACTACTCCCCGGTCTCAGCAGGTGCCCTGGCCGCTTGTCTGAGGGCACTCCTGGCCATGTGTGTGACTGTTCCCTCTCATGTGCCAAGCCCCACACAGCCACCTGGGCCCTCATCACCCCTGCAAAATACCAACCTGCACCCCTGCCACGTCCTCTCCTCCCTGCCACCCCACATGCCATCAGCCAGCTGCCTCCTGGCTCTTGAGTTTCAAAAGCTGACACTCTGAAGGGAGCAGAAGCGCAAAGAGTTTCTGAATTTTGCTCCGAGGACGAACGTTAATTGAGCACTTACTGTGTCCAGGCCCTATTCCCAGCCCTTTATTACAGTGTTCAAGTTTAATTCTCCCACAGTCCTATGAGGCAGGGAGTGTTATCAGCTCCCTACTGCAGGTGAGGAAGCAGATGCTCCGAGGTGGAGTGACTTGCCCGGGGCACAGAGCCGGCAAGAATGCTGATTGCACTTTGTCTGCAGTGGCAAAATGAGAAGGGAAACAACCGCAATGTTCGTCCACAGGGACTGGCTGTGACAGTCTAGTTGAATCCCCCAAAGAAGTACAAACGGGCGTTCCCGTGAAAACTTGCACATGCATGTTCATGGCGGTGGTTTTCACCACAGCCAAAAGGTGGAAACAACCCAGGTGTGCATGGATGAATGAACAGATAAATAAATACAACGTGATCCATCCAGACACTGGAATTCAGCCTTAACAAGGAAGGAAGTTCTGACCCCTGCTACAACATGGGTGCACCTTGAGGATGTTATGCTCCGTGAGAGCAGCCAGACGCAGAACGACAAACACTGTGGGATCCCACTCACAGGAGGTCCCTGGAGGAGTCAGATCCACAGAGACAGGAAGTAGACGGTGGGGGTCAGGGGCTGGGGGAGGGGGTGGGAGTCAGTGTGTAATGGGACAGAGTGTCCGTGTGGGAAGGTGAGAAGGTTCTGGGGACGGACGGTGCTAATGGTTGTGTACAAGTGTGAGTGTACTCAATGCCATATAACTGGACACTTAAAAAGGATTAAAATGCAACCTGGCTGGGTAGCTCAGTTGATTAGAGCATCTTCCTGATACGCCAAGGTGGTGGGTTCAATCCCTGGTCAGGGCACATAGAAGAATCAACCAATAAATGTATAAGTAAGTGGAACAACTAATCCATCTCTCTCTCTTATCTATCTATCTGTCTATCTATCTATCTATCTATCTATCTATCTATCTATCTATCTGACTGAGTAATGGCACATTTTGTTATGAATATAATACCACAATAAAACTTGTGTGTGCTTTGGGGAGATGGAAAATTTCCAGAACCTGATAGTGGGGAAGGTCGTACCATACTGTGGATGTACTTCGTGCCACTGAGCTGCTCACTTTGAATGGTTAGAAGGGTAACTTGTGTGCTGTGTGCCTTTCAGCATATTAAAAGGGTCTGGTTTACTCTCTCAGAGACGACGCTGGCCGCAGCATACAAAAGGCAGACTCCAGGTGCGATTAAGAATGACCTCAAAGGTGTTTTGCTAAGTGACAGCAAGGAGAGTGCAGGGCAGCATTTGAACACACACGTGTGAGAAAAGCAGGCAGGTGGGGAAACATGCAGGTGCTTTCGTGTGCACATGCATTCCCCGGAAGGAACAGGGACCTATAACAATGGCTGCCTCTAGGGATGGACACTCAGTGACCAGGCCCAGGGTGGGGAGGGGAATTTTTTTTCTTCCTGAACTCTGGCACCTCGAAAGGCAGTGGTGAAAAGTCCAGCTCTACCTTTGACCTGCTGGGTGACCTTGGGCACGTCACTTAACCTGTCTGCGCCTCAATGTTATCACCTATGAAACAAAAATGGTGACGCACCCCTCGGAGAGCTGTTTGGATGAGGAGATAATTCATTACTATAATCAGGTGCTGAGAACTGGGTTTGGCATAAAACAGGTGGGGGCGAAGCACTGCTCTCGACTCCTATGCCCTGTTCCACCCCTTCCCATCCAGACAAAGAAATGTGGAAGAGTGAAATGTTTGAACACTGAGCGAAAAGTGAATGGAGAGTGCTTAGTGCCTGGCGCGTGGCCCGTGGTTGGCGTCTACCGTCTCCGAACTGGTGAGCTCACCCCTTCCCCTCCCTGCTCCCATCTTCAGCCTCCAGGGACCCAGCCTCAGAGCAGGTGACGCAACCTGGGGAAACCGAGTCCCTCAGGCCCCGGTGCTCTTAGCCTGCACCGGGAATGGAAGAGGGAGTGCCCTTTTAGTTCTCTGGGGGTTGGGGGGTGGGGGTTGAGATAGGGAATCTTCTCCTCTTTGCCTTAATTAGCATCTCCAAGGGGCCGGTTGCCATGACTTCGGGCGGAAGTCTCTGGCCGAGGTGGAGCCCGCCCGGGCTGCCCCGGGAGGGATGCCACGCCCCCTCCCTGCAGGGGCTGGCCTGGCTTGCGAGGAGCCTCTGAATCAGGCTGATCTGGGGTCGCGTATCCAGACTTTCTGTTCACTGCACGACTCTTTTCCTCTTCTGTGAATGAGGACTAATAAAAACATCTCCTTTCTAAGCTGTAGGACGAATATAATGAAATCTAAAATGCCCAGCTCTGGGTTAGGAGACCTAACTATTGTTGCAGTTATCATTTCCTCGGGAGAAAGCAGTTTCAAGTAGATCCCACTTGTGATCCCCAGACTGTCTCTGCACACAGAAGAGTATCTGCACACGGTGCCCTGTCAGTAGCCCTCGGGCTGCTATATGAATAATAATAATAATTAAAGCTGGTACTTGGTCAGCACCTAGTATGTCCTACTTTAGATGTGTAACTCATTTAGTCATAGGTGTAGGGGGCTACAGCTCCATTGTACAGATAAAGGAACTGAGGCCCAGAGAGGGAACCAAGCTTGCCCACAGAAAGCCATGGAAGAGCTGGGCTTCGAACCCAGGTGGCTGACTCCAGGTGGCTCTGGCCCACCATGGGCTATGGGTAACTTGGTCAATGTCATTTCCACTGGGGTCCTGTCTACAAACACCTCCCCGCCAGAAGATGAGAAGGCTGCTTATTTGTCAAGCACCAGCTGGGGGCTGGCCCACAGGGTGGGCCTGTCCATATAATCTGAGCTCCTTGCGAAAACAGAATTGTTGCTTCATCCCACTGTTGGGGAAACTGAGGCCTAGACTGGGGATGCGTCTCAAGGTCATGCAGTAAGGCAGGGCCGGGCTGGGACAAGACTCCTCCGGGCTGGTCTCCACTCCCTCATCTATCCAGTTCTTCCCTCTCCTCAGCGGCTGGTGAGAGAAACAGGGACAAGGCACAGGAAAACTGGCAGCTGGTGCTGAGAGGTCTTCTCGTCAAGGAAGATGGCAGTGAGCAGAGTTTTGGGGCACATGGGGAGGCCGGCTCCCTAACCTGGGTCCAGGGCCAGAAAAGCCCCCAAAGGGAGATTTTTCCAGCTGATAGAAATGTTGTTAATCCTGAGACGTGGACCCCAGAGACGGTCCTTCAGAGAAAGGCTCTGTGGGAGGGAGCTGTGTGTTCTCCCTGCGCACAGCCCAGAGCTGGGGGGCAGGAGGGACAGCTGGCGGGCTCTGGTCCATTCAGCAAACTCGGGCTGATGATGGTGAGCGATGCCCGGGATGTAGGGGAGGAAGGCAAAAAGCCAAACCTGGCGCTGCTTTGAAAATGTCAAAAGAATGACCAGAGTGGGTAGGGGAGTTAGCAGGACAGGCTGACATGGAACAGAACACAGAGCCCAGCATGTGCAGACACAGAAAGGTTAGTTAAGTGGGAGGACGGATGGATGGATGGCTTGGTGGGTAGGTAGATGATCGGTGAACGGGAGGATAGGTGATGAATGAATGATGAACAGATGCTGGATGGGTACATGGATGAGTGGGTGGGTGGGGGTGGATGGATGGACAGCACTCCCACCTGTAACAATAGCTCAGTGACACCAGCTCTGCCTTACCAAGTGGAGTATGTGCTGAGCACATGACCTCACCAGGTCCTCAGACTGACTCTGGTGGGGGGGAGCGGGTGTCTCACTGACACTTTCACCCTAGATGTGGGGTGTCTGAGTCTCAGAGAGCTCAAGTCCCTCTTTAAAGTCTCAGGTGAGCCCTTCCCAGCACTTTTCTGAGACCACCCTTGTCGAAGTGCCTCCAAGTCCAAATACAGTGGTCACTTCCCAGTCCCCATCCTGCTCTCACTCCCAGCAGCATGTCACCTGGCCGGTCCCTCCTCCCCCTGGGAACTGTGTCCTCGCTTGGGCCCTGGAAGCCCTCTCCCACCTGGCTCCCACCATGCTCTCTGCTGGACCCTCAGTCTCTGCCAGCGTCTCTCCTCCTCCCCTCAGTTCCTAACACAGGACAGCCCGCGGGCGTCTTCTCTCCCCCACCCTGCCGTTTGTCCCCCTGGATTCAGATACATCCCTCCGGCATTCACCCACAGACCCGTGTCTTCATAAGGCGTCTCCCCCAAACTCCACACCCCAATACCCAACCGGCCCCTTGACATCTCCGAGTGGGCGCCCAACAGCACGACAGAACCAAATCTCCATTCTCACCCCTCCCCTCCTACCTGCCCTGCCTCATACTTCTGCTCTCCCAATACAGCTCCAACCTTCCAGGTACACGGGGCAAACACCGGCATCACCCCCAGCTCTCCTCTCTTCCCACACCTTGCAAGCAGTCCTTTAGAAAATGCCATTGGTCTGTCTCCACAGTCCATCCAGAAGTTGCCAACTTTGTCCCCTCTTCTACAATACATCCTCTGATCCAGCTTCATCACCGCCAACCTGCAACCTGGTCCCCAGCTTCCACCATCTTCCCCCACAGTCTGTCATCCCCACAGCAGCCAGGAGGAGAGAGTGCCAGTGAGAACCCAAGTCAGGGGCTGCCCTGAATTTTCCCTGTCTGTCTTCTGCACAACCGCCAGAGGGCGCCAGTGAGCACGTGAGTCAGGTACCATCTCTCATCTGCTCAGAGCCCTCCAAGACTCCCACCTCCCTCGGGATGAAAGCCCAAGACCTCCCTGTAGCCCACAAGGCCCTGCATGACCTGCCCCCAGAACCTCTCCTCCTCTCCCGCTCGCTCATTTTGTTGCAGCCACATCAGCCTCCTTGCTGTTCCTCCAACATGCCAGGTCTGGTCCTGCCCCAGGACCTTTGCACGGGCTGTGCCTGCAGCCTCACCCTCCCCTTCTTCCTTCGATCTCTAGTGTTCAAATGCTATCATCTCACCGAGGCTTCCCCCAAACACCCTGTATAAGATTTGCTTCCTCACACCTCTCCGTCTTCTTCTGCTGCTTGAGTTCTTTCCTTCGCTCTCACCACCCACTGCATTTTTTAATTAAATTTATTGGGGTGACACTGGTTAAACACTGTACGTGTTACTTGTTTATTTTGTAACATACAACATCGGCTGTTGGAAATGGGGACTTTCATTCTGTTCTGCTCTCCACTTCCTCTTAGAAACAGGGCAGCCCCTGACATGCCATTAATATTTGTTGAAGAATTAAATACTTGAGGGAAGCTGAATCTATTGAATGAGTTTCTACTCTGCATAGACCCTGAAAAATTTGTCCAGGAAAACAGAAAATACAATGAGAAGCAGGCAGAGAACCCCTGAGAGACCACACTCGAACCTAGTGCAGTCCAGATTCTCCTGACCTTGGCCCCAAGGCGAGGCAACAAGGGGATCCTGCGCCCCAGCCCCTCCCTGGGGGCCGAGACACCCCTCCCAAGCCCTGGCCTCAGACCGTCACCCTCAGCCTCTGCTCTTCCTCTTACCTCTAGAGTTTCTGCCTTTGAAGACGGTTCCCTTCTGAGAACGTTCACAGAAGCCTTTCACACCCTGGGCTGGCAGCACGTGAGCCTGGGAAAAACATAAAGGTCAATGTCTATAATTGAATTTTCCCCGAGATAAAAATAGCATCTTTGTAATCGTTTAAATGGTTCTGAGGGAAGAAGGGAGAGAGAGAGAGCTGCCTGCAGTTAAAAAATTGCAGACTGGTCGTCAGCCGAACAGAGTGCCATGTACCCCTCACTGAGCGACCTTGGGTAGGTCATCTGTCCAAGCTTCTGTGCCATGGTGTCTTTCCATGTGGACTGGGTGTGTGTCTGTGTGTGAACACACAGCGAGCCAGCTCCGAGGAGGTGCTGGCCGTGTGCTACACTTGGAGATGGGGCTCGACCCGGGGTGTGGCCTGAACGAATGGACAGTGCGTGGAGGCCCCCGTGGGTGACCCTGGGAGGGGTGAGGTGGGTCTGTGTGCTCTCCTCCGGCGTCAGTTTCCCCTCCCTACGCCTGATGTGGGACTCTGTTCTCTCTCTGCCCTTCTAGAGAGTTCGCCCCTTGCTTCATTGAATCTGGACTCCCCGTTTTGTCTCCACCTCTGAGATGTCCGCACCCCACCTTGTGTGTCGCCGGTGCGGGGGGCAGGGGAGAGACTGGAGAGGCACATCCACATGCCACTGAAATAAATGTCCTCCCTCTTCACTTTCGACATGGGGAGGTTCGTCATCACCTCCCCACGGCTCTCTGCAGAATCGGCCCTCAGTCACAGGTCCTCCCTTCTCGTCAGCATGGGGCGCGGGCTTCTCACTGGAGCCCCAAACTCTAGCTCCCCTTGCTGGGCCTTTGTTTCACTGCTTAAGCAACTCACTTCCCTAGATCACGCCTGTTTCCTTACCTGCTGAACCAACCCCCGGGGCTGGTTCGGATTGTCAGGGCAGATGTGGAAGCCTCCAGCCCTGGTCTGGCGTGGGGTCCACTCCCACTGGGAGGTTCTGATCACGCTTGCGCACCATCTGCTAGGCTGGCCTCCGGGTCTGTGAGCGAGCCATGTCTCCCGCCTGGCTGCCCTCTGTTTCTTCTCACCCCTTGAATGACTCCCTTCCCCCACCTAGCCTCAGTTTTCCTGCTCCGTAAAATGGGTTTGGTAATAACACTGCCAACTTTACTAGAATGTGGTGACAGTCAAAAGGGATAATGTATGTGCAGCACAAAACAGGTGCTCAATAAATTCTCCCCAAAACAATACCTATTGTTATTCTTAATCGCATGGGGCTGCAGGACCTGGGGTTTTGGCAACAGAGTAGGCCTCAGGTGGGGAATGCAGCCAATAATCAGAAGGGTGATCAATAAGCCACTGGAACCACGTGACTACAATCTGCAAAGTCCCAGTCAAACATCACCCGTCTGACACACTGTCCTTGAAAAACAAAAGGGACCTGCTCGTTATTATTTTGTTGTGGCTTTTTAGGTAAGATGTTTCCCCCTTTCTGGGCCTTAGTTTCCTTGACTGCAATGGAAAGTAGATTAGATGTTTCCAGAGGACTCTTTGGTAACATTTGTTGGGGGGGCACCCCGAAGGCTCCCTTTGAACCACAGGGGCATCTGTTCCCTAGTCGGTACTGATCCCGCCACGCCCATCCTCACGTGCTCAGGGGAGGCCCCGTAACGTCAGCACACTGGGCTGCACCGTAAAACGAGTCTCGAGATACTTCTCAGAATTAATCCACCACGTATTTACCGAGTCCCGGTGTGCCAGGCTGTTCTAGGCACCAGCGACACTGCGGTGTCCAAGACAGACCAAACCCTGCCCTCGCTTTAGCAATTAATCAAATTAGATTTGTAATGAGGGGGAAAACTGAAGCTGGCGCAGAGGGACCAGGGGCCCGCATCCTACAGGCACGGAGAAAAGGCTGGAAGAGAACACACGGAGACGGAACTGCGCCACCCCGAGAGCAGAGGGTCTGGGAGCACTGGGGGGTCTGTGTCGAAAGGGTGCACCCCAAACCTGTGATCATGGCGTGAATTTCTCCTCCATAAAAGCACAGTCGACGAAGGCAAAGAGAGAGCAGCCCGGGAGACAAACGCCGATGGTGAAACTGATAGTACAGATAAAAATCTCAGACAATGAGTTTTCATGGAGGATATCCTGGATCCATCTGAAAATCAAGAATCAATAAGAGGACAATACATTTCTAAGGACAAAGAGGAAATCAGGGTCACTCACAGCAAGGACCTTGTCACACGATGTTGTGCTTCGAGAACCTTTGCCCACCCGCTTTGCTGAAACAGCACACGTCACTATTCCGTGGTTTTTGTGCGCATTGGTGTGTTAACATTTACTCGATGCAATGAGGTTTGCAGAAGCATTCTAACGAAGCTGTTTTAAATTAGTAACGGAGGGAAGACGGAAGGAAGGAAAGAAGGGGTTGAGGGAGGGAGACCTTTACAATCAACCTGCCCTCCAACTGGTCGTCGTTCTGGGATGTTTTCCCAAGAGAGTGAGTGCGGACACACCTGCAGCGACAAGGGCATTGTTTCCTGGCCTATCGTCACCACCCACCGGACACAACCCCACACTGAGCGACGGAGTCGGTTAAAACACAGGGTGTTGCCCTTAGACAAACCAGAATGTGCACTGTCACAGAGAAGACTAAATGGACACGCTTACGCGTTGGCTCTCTGGGGCAGATAGCAGCCAGTGTTCTTACTACATTTTAGCTTGTTTCGTTCCTTTTTTGTGGCCAGAGTAGCGATAAAGGACATCAATACATTCTTGTTCTTAAAGAGGGAAAAAGGAAACCCAGGTAACATTAGGGGCAGGTCACTAGTAAGAAATGACCCTGGTTGTCTCACCTGTGGAATGGAAATCATATGAGATGTCCATGACCACGGAGTTCAAGGTGAGGACTTGACGAGACCAGCCCGTGGGACATCACAGACCCTCCCAGGAAGCTGTCACTTCTCATCTAGAGAACACCTCAACCTCCTCTGACCTCCCGGCCCCCACCCTGCAGCGCAAGGGAGTGTTTTGAAAGAAGTCACAGATTAAATCTCTTTCTTCATCACCTCCATTTGACAAATAAGGAAACTGAGGCACCGGGATGCTAAGCACCTGTATGGGCTTCTCCAGACCCAGAATCGCCCAGCCACTGAGCAGCAGTTCCAGGATTTGAACTCCAGATGGTTTGCCTCCCAAGGCCTAACCACCGGACCACACAGCTCGCCCCGCCCCTCTCTGCCCTCACTGCCTCCCTCTCCCAGCCTTGCTCACTCTGCTCCAGCCACACGGGGCTCCTCCATGTTCCTCCAACATACCCTGCATGCCCCATTTGCCTCAGGGCCTTTGCACAGGCTGTTCCCTCTGCCTGGAGTGCTTCCCCACCCCCAACCAGAAACCACCCTGGGGCTCTACCTCCCTCTTCAAATTTTTGCTCAAATATCACCTCCTCGGAGAAGCCCCCCTGACCGCTCCACCTAAAAGATCCACGTCCCATCACCTTCTACTCTCGCTCCCTGTTTTATTTTTCTTCACATCCCTTTCAAAACCATTTGTCATTTCCCATGTTGGCTATTATTGCCCATGGCCTCATCAGATTGTCACCATCTCAACAGTGATTTTTTTCTGTCTTGTCACTGCTACAAATTGCAAGGCCTAAAACAGGACTTGGCATAAAGTAGGTGCTTAATACACACTTGTTGAATGAATGAATGAATGAATGAATGAATGAATTAGTTCCGGAAGGTAGGAAGCTGTTAATGCTCCACTCACAGGTTACGGACATAGTTCGGGGCAGGGAGAAGACACTGCCTATTGCAGGTCCCATGGCAGTTAGTAGAAATGTTGGGAATAAAGCCTGGCTAGGTAGCCCCAGTTCTCCCTCCCTGACACTCCTGGGGCCTCTGGCGGGGGTGCTGCTGAGCTGCTGCTGACAGTCTAACCCTAACCCTCCCAACGATCAATGAACACACACACGCTGCTCCATGGGGCACGTCTCCCAATTTAAGCAGAACCCCCCGTGATCACAGCGACGGAGAGGGATGGATGGCCCCGGCAGCAGCTCACAGCACACACTGCAGGCCCCTCTCTGGCCTCCTCCCCCTCACTCTGGGCTGGTTGCCGTGCCAGCAGGATGTGAGTGACACCCGTGTTGTGTCCGTGGGTGGCAATGGCCACATCTCTTGGGCACGTCCATTCTTCCAAGAAGAGAAGGAGGAAGAAAAGTCATTGCAGTCAAGGAAATGGAAAATCGAACCAGAACTAGATCTCACTTTGCTCCGATCGGGTTGGGAGAAAATGAATGGAATCAAGTATTGACGAGTTGAAAGGGACAGGACTCACAGCTAGTGCACAGCCAGACAGCGTCAGACTGCAGCCCAGCCACTCTGCTTCTCCATCGTTAACTCAGAGACACGTCTGCACGCGTATGCAAAGAGGTGTGTCCCAGGGTATGCCCTGCCATTGCTGGTGATAGGTGTCCATGGGGGGGATGTAGATGAACCATAGGACACGCATGTATGGAAACGTGCACCATTAAAAAAAGAGGCTGCTCCATGTGTCCTGACCTGGTGGGGTCTCTGAGCGGAAGGTTATTGGGTCCTATGAGTGGGACACCAGCTTTCCTATAATAGTTGCTCATTTAGTGAGGCCCAACTAGCTGTCCGGCACGGCGCGAGGCACATTTTGTGGATTATTTCATTAGACTCTCGTTTTACAGATGGGGCCATGGAGACGCAGAGCAGTTAAGCGACTGATGCAAGGTCACATGGCCAGTGTGAAGCAGCACTGGGAATTAAGGAGTTCTGCACTGCCCACATCTGTGCTCTTACCCTTTCTGTCCCCGTCTGTTCATTACCCGTTCAGAACACATGGATGAGCTCTGCGTGCCCACAGAAGTG
Organism: Tonatia bakeri; assembly: GCA_004024845.1. NCBI lineage: Eukaryota > Metazoa > Chordata > Mammalia > Chiroptera > Phyllostomidae > Tonatia > Tonatia bakeri. The sequence goes on from PVIA01008026.1 coordinate 27,055, forward strand.
ACAATATTTCCCGCCCTCCTGGAGCTGCTGGAAGCCGGGCAGAGCGGATGTGTGAGTGAGCAAACAGAAGTCTTTTCAGACAGTGATACATGACAGGCAGAATTGAAGCTGGGTGGTGTAGAGGCAAGCGGTGGACAGGAGGGTACAACTTCGGCTGCACTGGTCGGGAGGCTCTGAGGTGGCATTTAAGCTGAGACCTGGAGGATGAGAAGGAAACAGCCACAGGGGCCTGTGGAGGCAGGGTGTCCCGTGCACAGGAAGCAGCTTGTGCAAAGGCCCTGAACAAGACGGTGCCTGGCACGTTGGAGGAACAGTGAGGAGTCCTGTGTGGCTGGAGCAGAGTGAGCCAGGGGGCGCGAGGGAGCTGAAGGCAAGGAGGTGACAGGAGCAGGTCGTGCAGGGCCTCGTGGACTGCAGGGAGGACTTGGGCTCTTAACCGCGAGGAGATGGGAGTCCTGGAGGATTGTGGGTGGAGGAGGTGCAGGACCTGACTCTGCTGGTTGCAGGCGCCCTCTGGTGGCTATTGCAGGAAGGACAGACCATGGGGGCATAGCCAGGAGCTGGAGAGCAGGTTGGAGACAGCCACACTGGTCCAAGTGGGTGATAATGGGGCTGGACTCAGGTGGATGCACATTATGGGAAAGAAGTTACAAATATTCCAGCCTCATTTCCCACCACCCTAAGCTGCTCATCCCTGGGGAGGTGACACATCTCCACAGCACCTCCTGATGGAGAACTCAGGTAATCAGACCCTCCCAGCCAGCAGTGCCCTTTGAGGTCCAGAGATGCCCAGCACACTCCCCAGGTTACCCAGCAACCCAGATTCAGGGCCAGACCTCCATGCTGGAGGTCTCAGCTGTGCTCTGTCACCTCTCCAAGGACAAAGACTAGGAGTTGGTTCGCTGTTATTTTTATTAATTTATTAGCAAGTGCTCAGCAAAAAGAAGACACACTTGGTTCAGGTGCTTCCGTGATATCTAAATGAGTCCCTTCAGTGACCCCAGGCACATGAGCCAATGACTGTGAAAAGCTTGCCATTTGATCTTTTTAGATTTTTTTTAAGCTATCATGGGGTGCATAACTCTTCCTGGATTCCCCAGAGCTTCCCTGGATTTGGTACAGAAAGTCCTGCACCCCAGCATCACAGGGAGTGCCTGGCACACCAGGATGCATGGCCATCTTACCGTCATGGGAAAACCATGAGACATATTCTTATACACACTTGGGGGGGGGGGTTGGGGGTCTGCAGCCGGAGTAGATGACAGTCCCTACCTCATACAGTTATGTGAGGATTGACTTGCAATACTGTCCTACTATTGTTTGGGGCTGTGTTAAGGTACTTACAGTGGGACCCCACATTTGGATCTGAGCTTCCTAGGGGTAAAAAGGAAAAGGGAAACATAAGTTCTTGTTTTACCCGAGAAAATAAATGTTCTGGTACATAGTAAGCACTCAGTAAAGTCTGGCTCTTACAGGGTGGCAGCTGGGCCAAGGGCTTCTCAGAAAAGCACCTGTTTGAGGGGGAAGGGTGCTTTGAGCTCCTTCTAAACTGTATGAAAGCAAAAGTGACCCCAGACATTCCTGCCCAGGACAGAAGGAAGCTCACACCAAGCCCCAGTAGATCTCGTGAATGTCATTCACAGCTTCTCTCTCATCTACTACATTCCATGGCTCCCAGTGCCCTCTGGAGCCAACCCAACACTCTCCCCTTCCTCCCAGGAGCCCCTCCCACCACTTAATAGCTGTTCCTAGAGGCTCCTGCTGACCTGGCTGTTCCTCTCCACCAGGACCCTGACCACCCAGCCACCCAGAGAAATCCTATTCCAGTCTGGATGGGACGGCTCCTATTTCTGCAAGCCCCTCCGCATGCCCTCGAACCCCCGCTTTGTCTCTGCCTAGGAGCCCGGCGCAGCCATGCGGGAACTGTGAGGAACGTGTCAAAGTGGATGACAGTGTTGAAAACACTGATATTGCTGATGACACTAAAACAGCCGCCAGGTAGCCCATTTCTTCCTTGTGCTGGCCACGTTGCCAAGTGCTTGTGGGTGCCATCTCATCGAATCGGGAGATGTGGGGATGATAAGTGCACCCGCTTCACTGAGGCTCAGCCTGAGGAAAGCCCCTCCCACATTGGCAATGCCCGGGCTCAGACCCAGGCCTGTCTGCTTCACAGCTCCCAGCCGAATGTCCCTAGGGAACACAACTAAGGGGAAGTCCGAGTGGGCAGGGTGGTCATAGGACTGGGTAGGGGTGCAGGCATCCCGCTGACTTCCTCTGCATTGCACCTTGTAGATTCTCCCAGCCTCTGTGTCCGGCATTCGGTTTTCATCACATACACGATCCTATTCTCACACTGTGTGATCTGGGCAAAGTCTTGCGCCCCCCAGGACTTGGTAATGAGAGCTTCCTAGCGGCCTTCCTGCTGCCCTTTATATGATAATGCTCATGCGTGCCAGGTGCTGTGAACACTCCCACTTTACAGACGAGAAGAATGAGGCTCAGTGAGGGGAGTCTCTTTTTTGAGGTCCTGCAGGAAGACTCGAGCCCAGGCAGCCAGACTCAGTCCCCAAGGCTGTGCCACCTGGCTCTGTGCCTGGCTGCACAATGGCATTTTGCTTTGTCATTTCCAGGGTGCCCCGTTAATTGTCCAAACCAAGCGATTAGCCCATCCTTTATATATGGCCCGATGTCTAATTGTCCAGACTGCAGAATCAGTGACTCAAAACCTCCCTTCCTAATTGTCTTCCTTGCACAATTAGTACCTCGTTATACATGGCTCTGTGGTTGCCTGCACTTCTATAGTCTACCGGCCTCGCCTCTAATTGTGCAGACTCTGTAATTAATGCCGTGTGCTAGGGCGTCCTCTCCTCTCTTGTGTGGTTAGAGCCACACGCATTCCTGGGGTGGGGGCTGGCAGTGCCCATGGGAGGAAAATGCAGCTCCTGCTGACAGGTTGACAAGCAAAGGCAGGGCTCCTGAGGTGCTTGTGGGAACCACAAATCCTGGTTGTAGAGGGCGGCACAGAACAAGGGTGCCGTGTGCCAGAGGAGGTGCAATGGAGGCTGGGTCGTACAAGATGCATAGGAGTTTGTGAAGTGGAAGGGAATTCTAAGCAGAGGGAACAGCATAGGCAAAGGTTTTGATGTTGGAAGGAGCTGGGCATTGGGGTGGGGAGGTAAGAATTAGTGAAACAGTCTGCCTGGAGTGTGGAATCTCAGCAGGGAAAAATCTAGGGAGAAAAGAAAAGATTTAATGGGGGTCCTACATGAGGACATTGAAGACCAGGTTGAGGGGCTTAGATTTTATCTTCTGGGGATACCCAAGAGGGTTTCAGCAGGAGAGAGACCTGACAAGTAAATTTGAAAAAAGAAAAGAAAAGAAATAGTCACTCTAGATGCTTCAGGGAGAGTGAGAAGGAGGAGGAGATGGTGGAGGCCACAGGCCCAGAAAGGAGGTGATTTCTGTGGTCCAGAGATAAGGTCAAGGTGGACCGAGTGGTCCAGAGGCTGTAAGGATGGAAAGAAGGGGGCGGATGAGAGAGATAGTTAGGGGACAGAATGGGCAGGATGTGGAGACTGAAGAATGGTGGGTGAGGAGGTAGGGCAGGGACAGCAGACCCCCAGGTCTTTGATCAAGGGGAAACGTGGTGGGTGATGGGACCATTCCCAAGAAGAGAGCATGAAGATTTGTGAGAAAGATGCTAAGTTCTATTTGACTCCTCCCTGATGGGGGAAATGCTGACTCTCCTGGTCTAGAGCACAGAAGGCAGTTCAGGGAGGGGTTCAGACTTGGCAGGAATCTCCAAAGCTGATCAATTCACCAAGAGGGAGAAACCAATGTTTGTTGTTACAAGCCACTGAGATGTAGGGGTGGTTTGTCACGTGGCAGCATCCCAGCAGTAGCTGACTGCTACAAGTATCTCCAAACAGACTCTGGGCTCCCTGAGGCAAGGCTCCTTCTGATAAACACGGAAACAGAGGCCCAAGACACCCTGGCCACTGCCTATCCCAGCTGCTGCAGCTCTGTCTACACATCTCAGAAATCCCCAACCAGACAGGAATCTGGCCTCCTGCAGTTGCTCCCTGAATTAAGAAACCCAGGGGGTTCCAATAGGTTCTGTGGTAAATTGCCCATGAAAGTACCAGGGAAAACCTTGCTCAGGGGAGAAGATGTGCAATGATATATCTACAGGAAAAAAAGATTTGGGAGCTCAGCGGCAGAAGGTTCTATGAGAACCTTTTAAAAGCAAACACAGGAGACATGAGCAGTTTTTAAAATGACAGACAATACAATGGAAGATAATATATTTAAAACCCATATCAGTTGTTAACAGACCGTAAAACTACAGCTACATTAATCTGAGCTGTCTGTCACGGGCCCTCAGAGCAGCTGTGTGATTTTATAGTTTCTCTCCTGGAGGTTTCCTTGACACTTTCACAAACACATCTCAATTTATTTGGATAAGGACAATAGAAATATTGAGCTTTCCCCCCTTCCCTCTTTCCCCTCTTCTTCGTATTGGCTTGGAGAAAAGTTTCTGTTGAGTTCTGGTCCCCCAGAAACTCAGAGCTATGGGGAAAGGCCAGGTTGGTGCCTACTGTTGCTGTGTGTCTGCAGACAAACACCTCACCTTCTCTGAGGTCTGTTGGAAAACGTCCTGCACACACCTGCTCCCCTTCTTGGGCTCTGTGCAGTGAGCCCTCCTCATGCACGGTTAAATCCACGCCCTTATAGGGTCTCCCACATCCCATCATCACTGCCATCACCACAGCCACTGCTCCGCTCCTGGCCCTCACTCCTCCCTCTCTCTCCTCTGCTCACTCAGTCCGAACCACAAGGGCTTCCTTGTGGCACTGTCAACATGCTGGGCAGTTTTGTCCTGCCTCAGGGCCTTTGCACTTGCCGTTCCCTCTGAAATGTTCTCCTCCTATTGGGGGCTGGCTCCTCTTCCTGTTTCAGCTCTCAGTTCAAATGCTACCTCCTCTGAGAGGCCCTCCCTGACTACCCCCAGCTGAAGAAGCTCTCTTAGTCCTATCTTTCATATCACATCATATTGTTTCCTTCCCAGCACTTACACTCTTTTAAAATATTTTGTGTATTTGTTCATTTATTACTTACCTTACACTAGACTGAGATCCACAAGATCAGGGAATTATCCGGGGTGGGTGGATGGGTCTATTTTGGCCACTGTTGTCTTTCTGGTGCCCAGAACAGTGCTTGGTACAGTAGGTGCCCACTGCATGCTTGTTGAGAGTATGAATAAAAGGAGTGAGCAGGAGGAATGTCTGGGCAAAGGCTTAGAGGTAGGAGTTTGCAACTGGGAATTATGAGCCCAAGTGCCTGGTATGGGACCCCTGGCTTCCTCTTTCTGGAGAGGGATTTTTGTCTGATAATTCAAGCAGCACAGTCCCCATCTCCAAAAGCATTTCAGCCATGCTGCATTCTGCTGCCCACGTGTTCCCTCCCCGCGAGAGGTAGTGACAGCCTCCTGGCCCAGAACAAAGGACCCTCTCTTAGCCCCAACCCCGCCCTGCTGCCTCCCCGTCTGAGGCATCACAGATGTCATGCTGCAGACGAAGCCTGCGGGATGCCGGGGAAGGCCTGGCACAGATGTCCCCGGGATGGAACATCTGGACCACATGTTGCCGGCAGCTGGTGGGATTTGGGATGCCACGAAGCGTGGCAACATCTCCCAGAGGCTGGGTGGCCCTGAGTGGCCTCCTCGCCCACCCTCAGGCTGCAGCCAAAACTTGCCTGATGATTTCTTTGGGCCCAGGAGGAAAGAGCCCCAAACCTGACTGCTATCCCTGCTTCCTCCATTTCCCTCCCTCTGTACTTTCTTCCATCAGCAAAACCTGGGGCTTTAACTCCAGATTACACCTGGAGTCCAAGCACTTGCCCCCATCCAACTCCCAATGCCACTGCCAGGCCCAGGCAACCCCAGCGACTCACCTGAACTACTGCAGTAGCACCCCCCTCAGGTCTGGTTCTAGCTGCTTCCCTGCCCTTGCTACCTCTCACCCTGTTCCAGCCACCTGGGCCTCCCTACTCCGAGCACAGTCCAGCCTCAGGGCCTTTGCCCATGCTGTTCCCTCTGCCTGGAACACTTTTCTCCCCAGATCTGCTCAAAGGTCACCCCCTCCAAGAAGCCTTCTTAACTTTCCTTGCATAGTCAGTCTCTGTCTTAGTCCATTGGGGGTACTCTAGAGATACCACAGGCCAAGGGGCTTAAAAACAACAGACATTTATTTCTCATGGTTCTGGAGGCTGGAAGTCCAAGATCAAGGCCCTGGTGGACTCAGTGTCTGCTGAGAGGGCCTGGTTCATAGAGATAAGGGATCTCCCTGGGGTCTCTTTCACAAGGGCACTAATGTCATTCAGAAGGGCTCCACCTTCCTAACCCAATCACCTCCCAAAGACCCCACCGCCTAACATCATCACATTGGGGGTCAGGTTTCAATACATTTATTGGGGGGGCGGGGGGGCACAGACATTCTGTCTATAGCAATCTGCACGTGCTCCCTGACCCCATCGCCTCTCACTCTGCCCCCAGCTCACTCTGATCTACTCACTGTCCTGCCCAAGGGCCTCTACCCTGGCTGTTCCCTCTGCCCAGAATCCTCTTCTCTTTTGGCTGGCAAATTCCTACTCACCATCTAAGCCCAATTCCAATGTCCCTTGTCCCACGTTACCCCTTTGCCCAGCTCCACGGTTCCCCAATCTGGAGCCCCCTGACTCTAAGGTGCTGGGTGTGTCTGTGTCCAGCTCTGTCTACTCACTGTCCCAGGTCCCCTGGTTACCTCTCAGCACGGGGCTAAACCCCCAGCTGCTATCATAAAATATTTGTGGCCCTGAATTCAATTTTTCTTCTTGACCCCTGTTGGCCTGTGTTTCCTTCCAGAATGTCCATCCATCAGGGGCTGGATGCAGCATCTCTTCGAGAAGGATGTGGTGGCTGGGGTCTGAGAGGACTGTCTGGAGACTGGGTTTGCACAGGGACTCATTCTTAAGCTTCAGTTGTCAGTTTCCTTGGGGCAGCTCCAAAGTCCCTGCTGGAGACTTTGGTAGGGTCTGGGAGCCCCTCGAACCACACCCCTCAGAAGCACCCATCTCTCCCTCTGGCTAGCAGAGGTCCCAGCTCCCTCCTTGCAGCCCCCGCTTAGTCCCAGACCCCTGCCCCCCTCTCCAAGAGCAGATGTCGCCTGCAGTCACAATTATCAAGGCGCTGAGAGCCTGGTGGTAGAACTGCTGATTTTGGAGCCACGTGGCCTGGGTTCAAATCCATGCTGCCACTTGCTTTGCATTCTGTTTGAACTTTGGCAAAGCATTTGACCTCTCTGGGCCTCAGTTTCCCCATCGCTAAAATGGACATAATGATACCTACCTTGTTTAAGGATTAAATGAGTTACTGTGCATTTATATCTAGAATGGGATCTGGCACACGAGAATGACCTTCTCAAGCCTGTTACCTGCTGTTATTTTCTTCCAGTTCCCCAGGGCCCAGCCATGCTCTCCTCTGCTCCTGAGTCCAGTGTCCTGGCCCCCAGCCCCTGTTCTGTGGCAGCCACCATTGTGGGGAGAAGGTTCTAGAAGAAAAGAAAAGGGCTGCTTGGTGGTTTCTTTCAGCACCTCATGGGTAGAGCAAACCCAGTTCATTGCCTCACATCAGAGGGGGTTTTTTTGGGGGGGTGCTTTGGGGGAGTTTGGGGGAAGTTTCTAAATGTCTAGGCCCCACCCAGGTGGCTTTGAGACTCAGCCCCAGGAGCAAATGGGTTAAAAAATCGAGATTACCCACTGGACATCCCACTTCCTTGGGACCCTGAAGAAACCAAGATCTGGCCCCTAGAAGTGACCCCAAGGGTGACCTTTGCCTGAACGCTCAGCCAGCCAATGAGGAAGCCTGCTGTGGGTGCCTGGAAACTGTTTCCATGACACCCAGGAGCCATGGTCCCTGGAAAGGCCTGGTCTGAGGATAAAGGGATGGCTGGTGGGGGGTGGGGAAGGCTTGTGCAGTAACCATGGCAACGCCAGCAGCTGAGGGAGGCAGGCCCAGCTGGCTCAGAGGCACCTGCCACTCCCTACCCCCATTCCAGCGTTGTGGCTACCCGCCCCCCCCCCGGCCCATCCCCTGGGCACAGACAGGGAGACTGAGGCCCAGAGACACCTCCCATATGCTCTAGATTGCCGTCTACAGTGGGACTGCACTCTGCGTGTGCCAGTGTGAGGGGTCTCTCATCAGAAACGACGGGGCTTTGGAAGGTAAAGCAGAAGCCCTGGAGGCTTGGCCGGGGCAATCTGTGAGGGCTTCCTGAAAGAGAAGAGAGTTTCCCAAGTATCATAGGTAATGGTTGTGGCTACGTAGGCATCCCACCTGTCCCAGGGTTTATTTAAAAACAGCCTCTCTGTTTCTTTCCTGGAAATGAGAGCCAGTTGCACCTGCTACACATAGAAGGTGGGCGGCAAAACGCATGCGAGGGAAACAAAATATGGTGATTCTCCCCAGTGAGGTGCTGCTGCCCACCAAGGCTCAAGCCTGCAGCCTGCTCCCACTGTGCTTGAAAGAGCACCGGCGAGAGATAGAAAAGCATTAAAACCCCCAGTGGCGTCTGTCACCTTTTCCTCATGAGAGGGCGTGAAAGAGGATTGGAAAGGGACTGGGTTCTCACCGCGCAAGTTCATGCTATGGATTCCATAACCCGCCATCACCCCGGGCCCGGCACTGGGGGGACCCTGACCTACAGAGTGCAATGTGGTCAGGTGAGGAGGAAAGACAGTCTAGGCAGGGAGCACGGCAAAGGCCCAGAGGGAGGACCGTGGGCAAGGAGACGCTACGGTTGTGAGATTTTCTCCCCCGGCCAGAAAAGGAAAGAGACCTTCTGTTTTTTTCTGAGGTTTCCCCACAGGGAGGGGAAAAAAGCAAATGAACAATGAGGTCTGTATGGGTGGGCGACTGGGGTTCCGGGGTCGGGAAGGGTACTGTGTGGGGGCTTCCTGGAAGAACAATGTAGTACCGGAGAGGTGATTCCAGGAAGCAGCAGAAAGGGAGGGGGACGGAGACTGGCAGTGGGAGGGACCAACATGGGGGCACTGACAGGCAGTGGCTGTTGTGGCCATCTGGGGCTCAGCCCTGCTGGGGACCCCTGGGGGACTGAGCAAAGCAAGCCCCATAGTTGTCTTATTTGTATGTTTAAGGCTCTGACAAGTCCTGCAGAGGAGACATTTGTTGAACAGTTTCCTAGATAAACTCAGAAATAAATTTTCATCCACAGTGGTTTCCTGGACACATCTTTAGAGGCATCGCATCATACCACTGCCATCTCTTGGTTGTCCCTTGTATCTCGACTGTGACATGAAAGAGATGGAGAAGGGTTAACAAAACTAACAAGGAAATAAAAATTAATAATAAATGTTATTCTTTCCCCAAAGGACATTGACTGGCTTATAGATCTGAAAATTCCAAAGGGACTGCTTTCAGGTATGACTGGCTCCAGGAGCTGAAATGATGCTATAGATATTATTTTTAAAACCTATGCCTTTATTGAGGCATAACTGACATATAAATTGCAAAAGTGTACACTTTGATAGGTTTGGACATATGTATATTTCCATTAAACCATTGCCACAATCAAGATAATAAATATATCACTCTTGTGCCTCTTTATAATGCCTGCCCAGCACACAAACAAAGCCTGGCACCGTGACAGGGAACAGACTTCGAGGGTAGGAATCCTGGTGCCTCAGACTGTGAGTAATGGGACTTAAACAGATTTGAGAAACAAAACAAAACAAAAGGAAATGACAAAAAAAAACACATATAAACAGGTTCTAGCAAATTTAAAATCCTGGCACCAGATTCAGGCATAGCTGGATCCAGGAGTTGAGATGCTGTTACTAGATCTAAGAGTTGAAATGATGTTATTCAAAGTCTGTGCCTTTCAGTGTCTCAGCGTGGCTTTCCACTAAGCGGGCTTCATTCATGGTCAGGACACCCCCATCCATGGGGTCAAAAGAAACCCCAAGATCCAGCCTCATTTTTCTCTTCCCAGGCAGCAACCCAAACAGAAATGGAAACCCTTTCTGACTATTAGTTTCTGCAAAGTCCATGGCTAATTCCAATTGGCTTGACTTGGGTCATGTGGCCACCTCTGAATCGATCAGTGTGGCCAAGGGGTATGATATTCCCACTACCCAGCTCAGGGTTGCCTTAGGGCCAGAAGTATGAGGGTGGGGTTAGGCAGAGAACGGGGAATAGGGGTTCCCCCAAAGGCAGAGCAAATATTTGTCACCCCAGGCATCTGAGGACCCAGGCATCTTTAAGCCCAAAGAGCAGGGTTTAAACCTCAGGCTCGCCTGGACAGGCTGTGCGATCTAGGGAGATGGCCTGCTCTCTCTCCAGAGGTCTGTTTCTTCACCAGGTCCTTGAGACCTGGGGTCATCGTGTCTGGGACCCCCAGGAGCCTGGAGAGAGCCCTGCCCCCTTCTGCCTCTGCCCCGTGAGCCCATGAACCACAGGCCCGGGTTACCATGTGCTTACTCTGCACCAGGCCTTGCCACACGGATCCACACTGGGGCCACCCCCGTGCGGTGGGTCTCAGCCCATCCTAGAGTCAAATTCACAGACAACATAACCAACCTACACGTGTAATTTCAAAGAACATAACTTGTTACTTATAATACAAAGGAGAAATAAAAAAGAATATTCTTTATAACAAAATTCCATGTATTTCAATATGTAAATGATCCAGCACAACCATAATAGAGGACATAGCCAGGCTGACCGAGGCAGTCTCTGCCTGGAGGGTCCCATCTTCACTCCCCCTGTCCAGGCCATTACCTCCATTCTGGTCCGTAGCCCAGCACCACCCCTCTGGCCCCACAGCCTGTCCTCCCTGCGGCAGCCACAAGGGGTGCCTGTGAGCATCTGAGTCAGGTCCTAACCCTCTACTCACAGCCCTCCAGGGCTCCCACCTGAGTGGGGTAAGCATGCAAGTCCTCCCCACAGCCCACAATGCCTGGCACCACTTGCCTCTCCCCTCCCTGCCCCCACTGCCCCCCTCCTTGCTCACTCTGCTTCAGGCACACAGGCCTCCTCAATGTTCCTGTAATGACCCAGGCATGGCCCTGCCCCAGGACATTTGCATGAGCTGTTCCCTCAAGCAGGACCTCTCTTCTCTCAGACATCTCATCTTTGAAGTCTCAGCTTAAATGTCACCTCCCTTCACAGCTGCTTCCTGACCCCCAGCTAAATGTTCCCTGCCCTTCTCCCTCCACTCCTTACCGCCTCCCTCCACTCTCTTATCGTCCCTGCATAGCACTTCCTGGTTTTTCTTTAACTCACGTGTTTCTTTGTGTCTGACCCTTCCCCACTGGTCTAAATGACCCGGGGGAGTCAGAACAACACCAGGCATCCAGTACATGCTCACTCCCCGAATACAAATGAGTGCCCCTTCTCGGCGCACTTTTGGGGTGAGGCAGCTGAGGAACAGGGGAGTGGGCTGCCTGGAGTGAGAGCAGGGCTCAAGACACTCTGTGACTAGCACTGTCAACTCTGTCGCTGAACCCCTGGCTCCTCCAGGACCCTGAGGGTGAGCAGAGAGGAGGGCAGAGTGGCAGTGAAGGAGTTAACTCCCCACCACTGCCACCACTTGAGTCACCAGGCCTGGGTCACTTTGTGCCTCAGTTCCCACATCCACAAGCAGTTTCTGGCTCCCTTGGCTCACGGCCCCCCAGGGGGAAGCATATTCATTTCCATGGCAACCATGTTGTCTCCTGTCTGACTAGGGCTGAGTGACAGCCATTGGGGCCAGATGAAGCCACTTGCCACCCACGCTGGAGAGAAGGGAGGTGGCCCAGAAGTGCCAACCTCAGGGACAGACTCAGGGGTTCACTTTAACCGCAGGCAGGAGCTGGAGGGGAAGATCTGCCCACCGCCTGCCATCCCACCGTCACAGCTCCGTGCTTTGGTGTCTTAAAGACTTTGCTGGCTCTGGGGCTTCCAAGAGAGCTGAGACCTCAGATGTGCTGGACTGAGTGTCCCAAAGGAGAGACCATCTCTGATCTGGTTTTGTAACTCCCACTCCTGGCCCTTGGCCTGACATGCAGTAGGTACTCAATAAATGCTTGAGAAAGAAAGGAGGAAGGGAGGGTGGGAAGGAGGAATTGTTGGCCGAAGCACTTCAGTTCTTACCTAACACTGAGGCAGTTATCTCCCAGCGCCTCTCTTATCAGCCAGCACTTCCCTTATCAGTTAACCTTTTAGTTATCAGCTCTCACCTTAGTTATCGGCTGACACATCAGCTATCCTCTTTGTCAGCAAGGTCCAGAGAAGGCTGGAGAATGGGGGAGAGAGCCTCAGAAAGCAGGATTCTTGCTCTCAAACCCCTTCCTCCCAACCAGAGTCCCCGGAGACGGAGGAGTGACCTGGCTGTGCAGGAAGCACGAGAGGGACAGTTCTGAGAGCCACGGGAATGGCAAAGTGAAAAATATGGACTCAGTTCTTAAGGAAAGATCGTCATACCCGTGGAACTATCCGAAACCCGAATGGGCTGCCTGAGGTGGTAATAAGGTCCCCATCCCAGGAGGGAACCTAGGCAAGCTAGAGAACCGTTCCCTGGAGTCCACAGAGGGAATTGGAGTGGGAGGAGTCCAGGACTCTATTCTCTCTGACTGTAAGATTTGATGTCAGTCCTGAGATTCTATGCCTAGGGTTCAGCGACGAACCCCAAGCTTCCACAAAGCTGGAGGTCTGGGTAGTCAGGCTAAGATCTTCTGATTAGCCATGATTCATTAATTCCACAAACATTTATTGTCCGTGTGCTGTGAGCCAGGCCCTGGTCTAAGAGCTGGAGACACAGCAGGAGCCAAAACAGACAACAATATCTGCTCCTGTGGGGCTGACAGTCTGGGGTGGAGAGGACAAAAATCAGTTAAAGCGATTGGTTATCATCTATCTGGCGGCGGAGAGAGGCACTGGGGAAAACCAGAGTCGGGGGGAGAGGCTCTGGGAGGGCTGCAGGGGAGACTCTTTAGCTAGCACGGAGACACTTGAGCTGAGACCTGACCAAAGTGAAGGAAGGCGCCACTCAAGCAAGGGTGCTCAGGCAGGGGAGACACCCAGGGCTAAGGCCTGGAGGCAGGAACTTGCTCGGTATGTTTGAAAAACTGCAAGGAGATGATGGAGGAGGGCTGGAAGCGGGGCAGATTGGAGAGTAGTGAGGTGTCATCCGAGCTGAGAAATAGGCAGACCTGCAAGGGCCAGGGGCTTCCTAAGCAGAGGTCACAGTACAGGCGAGGGTCCTGCGGTGGGAGTGAGCTTGGACAGAGAGGCGGCGAGAAAGATGTGTGTGCACACACACACAGAATCAAAGATGATAGGGAGACTGTGGGACAGGGACAGACAGACACACAGAGATCCATGTCTCTCACTGGTGGTGCTGTGGGCTGGATCGTGTCCCCTCCAAATTCTATGTTGAAGTTCTAACCCCTGAGACCTCAGAATATGACCTTATTTGGAAACAGGGTCATTGCAGATGGAGTTAGTTCACTGAAGTAAGGTCACACTGGAGCAGGGCGGATCCATCCCTAAGCCAGAATGACTGGCGTCCTTATAAAAGGGGGAATATTCGGACACAGGAGTGCATATAGGGAAAACGCTGGGCCAACGTGAGGGTCGACAGCCATCTACAAGCCAAGGAGAGGGGCCTGGAACAGATCCTTCCCTCACAGCGCTTGCAAGGGACCAACCCTGCTGACATCTTGAACTTACAGATTACAGAACGGAGATGATAAGCTCTGGATGTTCAAGCCCCCAGGTGTGTGTATGTTGTCGCAACAGCCACCGGAAACTAGTGCTGCGGGTTGAGGAGTGACTGCATCAGGGAGTCAGGGGTACTTTTTCGAAGCTCAGTGTCTACCCAGGTGGACCTCACCTCTGACTGAAGGAACGGAAGACAGAGAACCTCGAATACAAGGGTCTGAACCCCACACTTGCATCTCCAGAAGGAGCTAAGGCTGAAGGGGACTCACTGTGCCCAGAACTTTCTATGTCCCACCGCACGACATCCTCCCCACGACCCCTCACTGTCCTTTTCACAGACGAGGAATCTGAGGCTCAGGGAGAGCACTGAGGGAGAGGCAGGTTATAAAGGACCCTGACTTCCTAAGCCTCACCTGGCTCCGACCTCGGTTCTATCCACCCAATGAGAATTCAGGGAATCATGAGTTGACAGCAAAGACAGTCTCTCTGTCTGTCTTTATCTCTGTCTCTTTCTGCATCTGTCTCTGCCTCTGTCTGTCTGTGTGTCTGCAGCCCATGGATCCCTGCCTCCTGGTCTTATCTGGCCCTCGTACGATCCCCTCCCCTGATTCTAATGAATAGAATACAGCACAGATGAGGGACATCGCTTCCACAATTGGGGCACAAAAAGACTCCGACTTTCATCTTGATGGACTCTCTCTACTGACTTACTTTCTTATCACAGCCTGAAGCTCAGGACCGTGTTCCACCATGCTTAGGTTCCTGATCCACAGAAACTGAGATTGTCATGCTGTTTTAAGCCACTCCATTTTGGCGAAATTTATTACAAGCCATTGCTAACCAATACAGATGATCACTTACCTTGACAGAAAGCAGCAGTTGGAACTTGAACCCAAGACCCCATGGATACTTGTCCAACCCCTTGCTTAATAGCCAACTGACCCCCTGCCCAGCCTTGAGTGAGGAGTGCTTGGCCCACCCTCCAAAAAATGATTATGGAATCCACTTGTTTGAAAATTAACTTGAATTCTGTTTCTTTTGATTCCTTGGATCTACCGAGCGTTCTCTGACCTCAGGTCCTTTGCACTTGCTGTGCCCTCTGCCTGGGACACCTTTCTCATGGTTGGCTCCCCCTGTTCTTCAGGTCCCTGCTCAAATAATGTCACCTTCTCAGAAAGGCCCTCCCGGATCCCCCTGCCCCAACTAAAGTCACCCCTCTGTCTCTCTCTAGCACATCATCCATTTTATTTATTTATTTTTAAAGATTTTATTTATTTATTTTTTAGAGAGGGAAGGGAGGGAGAAAGAGAGAGAGAGAGAGAGAAACATCAATGTGCAGTTGCTGGGGGCCATGGCCTGCAACCCAGGTATGTGCCTTGACTGGGAATCAAACCTGCAATGCTTTGGTTCACAGCCCGCACTCAATCCACTGAGCTACGCCAGCCAGGGCCATTTTATTTTCTTTATCAGAAAAGAGTCACTTCAGAAAAATATTTTTTCCTTTATATCAGTTATCTGCTTCACAAGATCAGGGATTTTTGTCTGTTTTAGTCACTGCTGTGTCCCCAGTATTCAGCACAGGGTCACACACAGGGTAAATGCTCGAGTAAAACCCACGTGGGGGTGGCTTGGGACCTTGTGCATGCACTTTCACAACTCTGAGACTCAGTTTACCCACCAAGAGAGGGAGACAACCATCTCCCCTTTGCAGAGACAACTGCTGGCCCTGCAGCAGGCAGGTGGAAAGCCCACTGCTGGGGCTGACGACCCCAGGGGTGTCCTGTTTGGGGCCCAGGAGTATGTCGCTGTCCATAGTGCTGAACAGGACAGTGTGGGTGTCTCCACGACCCTCTGGCTGCAGCCTCTTGGGGGAGAGCTTACACTGTCCACAGGATGGGCAGTGGAACCCCAGGTTTCAGGAGCCCATGTGGTTCTTTCCCAGAACCCACACCCAAGCTCCTGTCTTGGTGGGATCTGTCAGGAGGAGCCTCCCCGTCTGGGGACCCTGACTTCCCAAGCCCCACCTGGCCCCAGCTTTGGTTTTATCTACCCAAGTGAGAATTCAGGGGCTTATCACTTGATGGCAGTAACATCTAGTCTGGTCTCTCAGTCCCTCTGTCCCTACCACTGTGTGTCTGTATCTGCCTCTGCCTGTGTCTCTGCGTCTCTTTCTATGTCTCTCTATGCCTTTTTCTGGTTACTTTTCTGCATCCTTTCCTCTCTCTCTGCCCGGGCATCTTTGCCCGTGTCTCTATGTCTCTTCACAAACCTCTTCACGTGTCCTGCCTCTAACTTTTGCCCCGTGTGTCTCCTTCTGTCTGTGTCTCTCCGTTTCTCTCTCTGTCTCTTTCTGTATCTCCCTGTGCATTTCCGTCAGTCTCTGCAGCTCTCTCTCCTCACAATTCTCAGTGTCTCTCCGTGTCTCTGTCTCCATCTCACCCCCACCACCACTCTGACAGCTCCAGGCCCTTCCTGCTCCTCAAATGGGCCCAACTTTTCCCAGCCACAGGTGCAGGGAGAGAAGACCCTCACCTCTCACCCTGCCAGCGTATCAGCTACTGTAGGTGACGTTGCATTGCATCTCAGCTACATTATAGGTGACACAGGGGCATAAATGGTCATTGTGTCTTGCCCCAGTTCTGCCTCTGCCTCCTACTACCCCTGTGCCTCAGTGTCCCCATCCATACGGCGACATGATTGGTAGACAGTCTCTCAGTACCTCTCCTATTCCCAAGGGCCACTCCTCACTCCCTACCTAAAAGAGTCTCATTAGTCCCCAAACACCTGGAAGCAGAACATGAGGTGTGTGAATAATTTATTTTGTGAGTCGTTTTAATATTTTATAATAATTGCGATGAGCTATTTGTTTGTGTGGAGCTGTTTGCTCATTACTAAGATAGAGCCAGGACGGGCCTTGCAACTGCAGCTGAAGTGACCTGTCCCCTGGGCACACAGCAGGGGCGGGGAGGAGTAAGGGGGCAGACTTGATGGATATCAAAGAGGACCTGGTGCCATTAGTGGTCACGGGCTCTGAGTGGACTCAGGCCGTAGCTATGGATCAGCCTCATACGCTTTCATTCATTCATTCGGTCAGCCAGTCAGTCATCCATTTACTCATTCATTCAAACTCTGCTACAGTCTGAATGCTTACGACCTCCCACCAGGTTCCTACGTTGAAGCCCAAACCCCCAGTGAGATGGTATTTGGGAGGCCAGCCTTGGGAGGCAATCAGGGTTAGACGTGGCCCTGAAGATGGGGCCCTCCGGAACGACGGGATTCAGGTCCTCATGGTGAGCAGGCAGCCCCCCAAAGCCAGCAAGAGACTCTCATTAGGAACCACATCTGCCAGCACCTTGATCTTGGACTTCTCAACCTCCAGAGCTGTGAGAAATCAATGTCTGTGGTTTAAGTCACTCAATCCACGGTATTTTGTTACAGCGTTCTCAGAAGATTATGACACTCTCCAAGAGTCCTTCAGTACACTCAGGTCAAGCTCGGACAACCCACCATGGCCTAAAAGAACCCCTAGACTCCAGCCTCTCTGTGACCTTCCTGCCCTCCGTCCTCCCTGCCCCCCACTCCTCTCCAGCCACACAGGCCTCCCCGCTGTTCCTCCAACCCACAGGCACATCCCACCTCAGCACCTTTGCTCTTGCAATGACCTCCCCTGGCGTGCTCTGTCCGGGGCTCTTCCCTGGATGAGCTCCTCCTCGTCTTTAAGCCTCAGCTCACACGCTGCCTCCCAGGCCTCACAGTGGTGGGATTTGGAGAGGAGGGTGTGCAGTGGGAGGGTGTGTTTGGCAGGGAGCTCTGTGTGGGCAAAGACTTGGTACCAAGAGTGTTGAGACTGAACCAGCTGAATGTAAGGATGTGCAGGTGGAGAAGTGGGCGGGGCTGGAAGAACATGGTTGGGGGAACACAGAGCCTAGGGGCTGCCCTGGAGGTGGGGAGGGACCTAAAGATCAGGATGGATAATTCAAGCTCCATCCAGGAAGAAAACATTTTAGCCCAATGCCAGCCAGAGTCACTTGTCCATTTCCTCCTAGCAGAGGACCCCTCTATCACCCCCACTGACCTGGCTCAGCCCACCCCTCAGCATCCCACAGTGAGCCCAGACCAGCTCAGAGCAAGATGCACAGAAGCCCACACTTAGCATCAGCAGGGGGCAGGCCAAACTCTACAGGGAACTCAAATGACAGGCCCCAGCAAGGCTGGAGGCCTGGGTTTGTGCTGGAAATTTTCCCTTTGTCCCTCCCCCTCCTCAGATCCACTCTTAATCCTTTCCCATCTACGTCCATGCCCTGGGAGAGGCTCATCTGCAGAGACAAAATTCTCAGTCTCCCATTGACAAAATCCTGTTGTGTTCTTGTGTGTGTGTGTGTGTGTGTGTGTGTGTGTGTGTGAGAGAGAGAGAGAGAGAGAGAGAGAGAGAGAGAGAGAGAGAGAGAGAGAGGGAATGAGGAGCTTGGGGTATTTGTCTTCCCAGCTCCTGTTCTGCTGCACTGCTCCTGAGCTGCTGAGCCCGTTCCAAGTCTCAGCTTCCACTGGATTTCAGCAACCACGTTCTCCCTTTGCCCACTCAGACCGACACATGGTGACAGCTCCCCCAAGTGCTGCACTGGGCCCTGAGGGTTTGCCATCACCAGGACTGCACCTCGACTGTGCCTCTGTAAACAACGCCATCACAGCCCCGAACGGGGGCTGCTGAGAGATGCTCTGACATTATCTGGTTCTTGCAGAAGTTAGGCCGAATTTACTTCTTTTCCACTCGCTATTTTTGTGTTGGTCAATATAAAGAAAAATAGAATATTATAAATATGTATTTGTACAAATTTTTTAAAAATCCTCCAAAGAGTCACAAATGTCCAGAAGTATAAGGATTTTAGTAATGCTAAATAAAGGGGAAAAGCCAGAGGTTCCATTTACCATAATTTACCATGTACAATGCATACCCATGTTTTTGGCCTAAACTTTCAGAAAAAAAATCTTTCATTTTAATTTTTAAATTCAATTATTCATTCATTCATATTTAGATAACTTTTTATTAGAAAGCAATTTTAGCATTTATTTTTGTACAAACTATGGTACAAGAAATTTTATGTAACAAATAATTACAAAGCACAAGAACAGATACAAGGAATTTCAGGTACTCCCCATGTATAATGAGCGCCCTTATTTTTCCCTCAAAAACTTGGGTAAAAAGAGTGCATTATACATGATGAAATATGGTAAGTTTTAAAACAGAGAAAACATGGAATGGTATGCCATATAACTATTACATAAAATTCATACAATTCTAGTTTACATATATCTATTATTCCCAAGTATCTACCTAGAGCTTGGTTGCTATATGTAGGTTAAAAAAATAATTGTGGAGAAACCTAACAAACATGAAGGAATATAAAATTGCTAATCTCCAACTCTATAATGTAGGAAAATAATTTTAGATATAAAATTTAATGTGCATCGCTGCCTGAGACAGCCTGGGAATATCCTCGTCGGCTCACTCCAGGATCTGACAAACCCTCAGCCAGACGCCCCCGCTGCTCCAGCCTACTTAGAGGAATTCTACATGTACCCAGAACTAAACAGACAAGAAATATTTCAGCTGAATACAAGAATCTATACTTAACCCTGGTTATTAAACCATAAATGCATCTAGAAAGACAGACAAATATCAATAGTTACATGATACTGAAGGTGTTGAGTGAAAATTCAAGAAATTGGAGTCAACCACCTTTCTCAAAGTTTATGAATTTAAATAGACACACTAATACAGAGGCACAAGTGAAGTTGTTTTTGTTAATAAACAATATATCATGTGAGTGATCCTTGAATGCATTTGGAGTTGATCTTTATAATTTAAGTTTAGATTTATGTGCACCCTTAAGCCATTCCTCCCGATGTTGTTGGCTCGTGAGGTCATTGTGTGCCCCGGCACTCATCTGCGCAAAGTAGGGCGCACGCAGCACTGCACGACGGTAAATTATGAAACATTTCTGGCCAGCTCTGGCTGGTGCGGTCCAGCTGGCTGGAGAGGAGTTCGCGACACCAAAGAGCGTCCGGTTTTGATTCTAATCAGGGCTGGGCCCGAGCTATGATTTTGATCCCCAGCTGGGGTGCAGAGCGGAAGCAACCTAACCGATATTTCCCGCTCACATGGATGTTTCTCTCTCTCTCTCTCCCCCTCCCTCTCTCTCAAAAGTCAATACACATAATTTTTAATTTAAAAAGTAGGAAAAGGAAAATTGAGCCCTGGCCGGGGAGCTCAGTGGATAAGAGCGTCATCCCCATACGCCAAGGTTTTGAGTTCCATCTCCAGACAGGACACAGACAAGAATCAGCCAATGAATGCATAAATAAGTGGGACAACACACTGATGTTTCTCTCTCTCTCTCTCCCTCCCTCCCTCCCTCTTCCTCTCTCTCTAAAAGCAATAAATAAAACTATTTGAAAAGAAACTGCTAACAAAAGGAAAGAAAACTGAATACAGAAAGATCTCATATACCTTTCACTTAGTTTCCCCCATGGCAACATCTTACAACATCATAACCGGGAAACTAACATTAATAAAATACACCAACCTGCTTCAGTTTCGTGTGCACTCATTGCCCACACGTGTGTGTGAATTCCGTGTGGCCACCACCACGGAAGTGTCCGTCACCCGGGTCTCCCAGGCTTTTCTTCCACAGCCACAGCCGCCTCCCGCCCGCCTCCCCAAAAACCACTGGCCTGTCTCTCTTACAGTTTTGCCATTTCAAGAACCTTTTGACACCAGCTTTCTTCATTCCGCATGGTTTCCTTGACGCCCTTCTAAGGTGTTGCCTTTATCTCCAGTTCATTCTTGTTTGTTACTGGGTAGTAAGTATTCCATGGTATGACGGCCCAAAGTCGGCTTCACCATTCACCTGTTGAAGGCCATCTGAGCTTTTTTCCAAGTTTTGGCTGTTTCAGATGAAGGTACTCTGAACATTCATGTACAGATTTTTACATGAACATACATTTTTCATTACTCTGAGGTACATACCCAAGGGTGCAATTGTTGGGTCGTACGGCAAGTTCAGGTTTAGGATTTTCCTTCACATGTTTAACTCTGTAAAACAAAACAAAACTCTGCCACACTCCTCCAGAGGAGCTGCACCATTTGACGTTGCTGCCAGCAATGTACAGGCGATTCAGCTTCTCAGCATCTTCACCAGCATTTGGCGTTATGAATGCTTTCGATTTTACCCGTTTTGACAGGTGTGCAGGGATGTGCCGGCTGTGGTTTTGATGCGCACCTCCCTAACGGCTGACGATGTTGAACAGCTTTCCGTGTGCTTGTGTGCCATCTGTATATCTCCTTCAGCGAAGTGTCTGTTTCTGTCTCTGTCTATTTTTGAACCGGGTTGTTTGTTTTCTTACTGCTGAGTTTTGAGAGTCCTTAATATATTTTAGATACACATCCTTTGTTGGATATTTGCGAGTATTTTTCTCCCAGTCTGTGGCTTGTCTTTTCTGCCTTCTAACAGTATCTTCCACAGAGCAAAAGCTTGAATTTTGATGAAGTCCAATTTATCTATTTTTGTCACGGTTCATCCTCTGGCGTCATGCTTACAAACTCTGTAACTCCAGGGTTCGAAGACTTGCTCCTGTGTTTTCACCTCAATGTTTTATGGTTTTATACTTTACATGTAGATCCACAATCAATTTTTAATTCTATTCTGAGTGCAATGCATAGCCCAAGAGGGTTTTATCCCAGGGACGATAGGGAGCCAATGAAGGTTTCTGAGTGAGAGGAGGTGTAGCTGGGTGGCGGTCTTAGGCAAGGAGAGGCAAGTAGCTCATGCCGCCCTCACTCTGGGCCCAGCCTCCCCCACTAGTCAACAAACAAGCAGACCAGAGGATCTGGAAGGTCAGCTGTAATTAAATGATGCCCTGTTCCCAGCTAGTTGACACCACGATCCCTGGGCCTCTGGAACTGACTCAAGTCAAACCCCGGCTCCTCCTGAAAGCGCCTGAGCCTGGGTCCTGGTGCATGGACGTTAAGGGAGACCTGGAGAGAGCGATTCAGTGGGACAAAGCAGTACTCTGAATGCCGTGGCTCTTTTCCTCCTGGATGGCGAAATCAGGTCATTTTTCAATTCCAGTCATTCTCCTTCATACATAAAATGTGCCAAGAGCCACTTTCCCGAAAATTTAAATTGAAAGTAAATAGCACGGGGACAATTCTCAGTGATAAAACCACCGATTCTGGAGCTTCTTGGGATAATATTTATTCTTCCTTCTTGCTAATGGCTTCAGCCACCTCCCAAGTTATTACAGTAATGCATTTGCTTAACCTGACTGGGGCCGCATCCCTGGTGGCCCCCCCACTAAGCCCCTGCTAACCCCCTCCGCTGGACAATTATATTAACCGCTGCTGGTCTGCGATTACTATAAATCAGAGGGCATGTCGGCGGATTTGTTTTCCTTTATTGAAAATGTTTAAACTTCATGCATTGCAAATGTCACCGCCCCGGATTGGATTTAACTCTTTCTTGGAGAAACAGGAGAGCTGACTCTCAAAGGGATTTTTCTGGGGGTGGGGCTAGGACCATTCTCGTTCTCTGGGTGACAAAAGGGAGGTTCAGAGAAAAATGCCACTTGCTCAGGGTCACACGGCTGATGGGGCACCGCACTCACGCCGCACTGAGTGTGTGTGTTTTTTTTTTGTTGTTGTTGTTCATTTTAAGCCCAATGGAGTTACATTCTCTGTGGTGAAAATTAGAAAACAAGTAAGTGTATAAAAATGTTGAAATTGCTTGTCTTCTCAGCCATAACAACCACAAGTGGTGTGTGTGGGGGGGAGGGGCCGTTTGTTCCAGAGGTTTTTCCCCATGCATATATACATTCACTCATGTGCCGAGTGTTTGAGTATCCACTGTGCGCTGAGTGTTGTTTCCAGTGCTGGGGATATTGGGGGTACGACAAGAAACAGAGCCGACTTATATAAAGATGGGTTCAGGCAGAGAGCCCAGCTGGTTGCCAGCCCCGAGGCTGGACCCCGCGGGCGTGCTGGAGGAGCAGGGAGGCTGGAGCACAGTGCGTGCAGGGGTGTGGGGGTGAGAGGGGAGGACCTCAGCAGGGAGCCTGCAGGGTGGAGTCAGGGGAAAGGAGAGAACTCAAGGTGCAATGATTCAGGTGGAAGGTGGAAGGCCACGGTTCACTGAGGATGTGGAGTAGGAAGGTGACTCCCAGATCCTGGCTGAGCAGCTACAAGGACTGGGCTGCCCTGAGCCAAGATGGGGGACACAGACAAGCAAGTTTTGGGGGAAGGTCTGGCATAAGGTGGCTGTGTTCAGTGCGAGGTCTCCATGAGCATGGAGATGTTGAGGGGTAGTTGGACCCCGAATCTGGCAGTTAGGGGAGCCCCAGGCTGAAGATCAATCTGTGGGTGTCCTGGGGAATAGAGGGGTTAGAGACCCAGCAAGCCTCAGGAGGGGAGGGGTGGGTGAGGGAGGACGTGGGGGTGGAGGGGGAGAGGGAGGAGGGGCCAGGAGGGGCCGAGGAGAATCCAGATGAGTGGGTGGAGTGGGCGGGGGATGTCCCTGAGTAGTCCTCAGGAGAAGGGGCTCCAGCAGGGTCAGACTCGGGTGAGGAGGATGGAAGAGGCCATCTGAGAACTTGGAGAGGGCAATTTCAGTGGTGGGGACCCGGGAAGGTGTGAGAAGCTGGTTAGAGAAGGAGAGAGTGGGGCAGTGAGTGTGGACAACCCTCTCAAGGGGCTTCGCCCCGAGGGAAGCAAAGCCAGAGGGGAGGCATGGGGGTGGGTTTTTCTCTGTGAGATGAGAATGGCCCTGGGGGCCTGGAATCAGAGAAGCAGCCCTGTCCTTGGGTGGGGTCTGGGGCTCCCCGCACTCCGCTCGTCCTGCCTCTGTGTCTCATCTGCACGATGGGCACAAGGGAAGTATCTCCCCCTGGGCTGCTGGTCTGGCTCAGTCCGGGCACCCCGCAAAGGCCCAGGCTAGCGACATGTCCCTTGCCCCAGTGGAAAGGGACACATCTGGGAGGTGGTGGCCCCCTGCCCTGGGTTTGTGGCAGAATGTGACACCCCACCCTTGCAGAGAAGTAGACAGTCTTGAGGAAAAACTTGGTGTGAGATCCCCAGTGAGACGGCCCCACAAGTCAAAGTGCTCTTTCAAAAATAAATAGCGCTATTAACATAAGGCATGCAAATGTATGCTAATGTGACAACTATTAAAAGATTCCAAATGTCATCTAGGGAAAACACACCAGTCTGGGCTGGGAGGGTGGGGGATGGGAAGACAGGACCCAGCCCAGACTTTCGAGAAAGGTCAGGTGTTCATCCCCAGTGTCACCAGGCTCCGTGACGCACACGAGTTATTCCAGGGTGGCCCCAAGTCCTGTTGTGGGCAGAACCCCACAGAGATCTCTGTAAACCCTCTGAAAAGTCTCTGCCCAATACACTCTGCCGAGGGCATGAAAACTCTGTCGGGGCGGCGATGCCCCTGAGACCAGTATCCGGGCAGTCCTTATTCCGCAGGAGGAGAAAAGCAGCACAGGTGAAAGATTCCTGTGTCTTTCTTTGGAAGGGGCAAAAACAGAGCCTCCCCTAACAAAAATCACGCCCCCCAAACCTCCCGAGGTCATGGACAGGTAAGAGGTGGCTGCCATCCACAGTAAATCCATACTCAGCCTGCCTCGCTTGGGGAGAAAACTTCCGTCCTGATCCCACATCGCCCCCCCACCCCCGCTTGTTTTTTGAGGCAGGGAGGCAAAACAAGACCCAGAAGTGCTCCAAGGGACCTGGCCTCAGGGTCACACAGCTGAGCTAACTCACCTATTTGCCCAAACCGGTCCACGACAAGAGAATTATTTGGAAGCATTTTCAGATGGGGAAACTGAGTGTCAGAGAGGTGAAGCAACTAGCTCCAGGTCACACAGTGGTGACTGTGAGGGAGGCAGCCCAAGCCTCGGGTTCCCAAATTGTAGTCAATCTTATACCAACTTCCAATCACCCCTACTATCACTTCCTGAATATGTTCTTTCAAACTGACCCCCCCCTAAAATTGTATACCTATTTAAGAGGAAATTGTTTATTATGACTGTAAATGAAAAGCCAGCTTCACTGACCATAAGTAGAAACTAACTCGATATAAGCAAAATCGTATTATTAATTTCTGACAAGAGACAGTTACCTCTGTGGCCCTGAGCTGGGGCCTGCTCTCTTTCTTTGTCCGAAAGGGAGAGCCTGCATCAGGGAGGGGTGTTAAAGACTGCTTACCACCCGACCGAGACTTTCTTCTTCAAAAATAAGTGGAAGGAAGAGCCCTCTCACTAGGAGATCCAGTGGGTATGTATTTACGTATTTATTTATAACCCTCTCCCAAGGTTACGTCCACTGATTTGAGAGAAAGAGAAACATCGATTGGTTGCCTCTCATATGTGTCCAGACTGGGGATTGAACCAGCAGCCCAGGTACATGTGTCCTGGTGGGGAGTCAAACCTACGACCCTTGGGTGTATGGGATGACACTCCAACCAACCAAGCCATCTAGCCAGGGTGATTCTGAGGGTATTGAAAGTGGTTTTATGTATCACCTAAAACCATCTCTTGGCCATCAGGTTGGTGTCCATCTACCTGAAAGGCAGAAGTCTGTCCCAATGCCCTAGAATTCTAGAATCACAGCCAGGGGTCTCTTTGGAGACTCACACTCTCAGCATCCATAGCCATAACAGTGCAGCTCAAAGATGGAGAAGGGATGGGTTCACTCATATGTGGATCCACCCATCCGTTCATCCATCCAACCAACTGTCCATCAATCCATCCACCTACCCATCCATTCATCAATCAAACCAACCATCCATCAATCCATCCATCCACCCATTCATGTATCCAACTAACCAACCATCCACCTACCCATTCATTCACCCATCCATCCAACCATCCACTGTCTGTCCACCCATCCATCATCTGTCTGTCCACCAGCCATCCATTTACTATCACTCACCCATTCAGCCGGACCTCCATCCCCCAACCTAGCCATCCCTACACCCATTCAGTAAACATATACCCCGCACCTGCTGTGTGCCAGGCACTGTTCTGGAATACGGTTACAAAGTTGAGACCAAGACACCCCAGGTTCCTACTCAGTCTGAGCTTCTAAACTAAGGAGGACATTTTCCATCCCTTTGAGCAATATCATGAGGAGAGTTAGAGATGTTCTTTCCATTTTTCAGTGGCTAGGGTCATCCTATTGTAAATTTCTGCCCTTTCCCAGCTTGAGTTCTCCTCCCGGCCCTCAGGAGGCAGCATTACCCTGGTTTTGCTGCTGCCTCAGGGCTCTACCACACGGCAGAGACTGTTAGAGTCCTTGCCAAACCCATGCGGCAAAGACCGAAGACCTCGCTCCCAGGCACCTCTTGGATTTGGGGTAGACATGTGACTGAATTTAGCCAATGGAATGTGGGTGGAAATGATGCGCCCGTCACTTCCAGTCCTGGTTCTGTCCTCCACAGCAATGATGGAGGAGCCACAAGGAAAAAGAGGCTGGTCCCTGAGTCACTGGGTGTTGAAAAGCTGCCTGCTAATTAGAAACACCTGTTTGCCCTTTGTATGCGCAACGAATAAACTTCTGTTGTGTCAAGTCACTGAGTTTTGCTGGTTCATTACAGCGAGAAGTGTTCCCTTAATCAGTCCACACCTTTCCCCTCTTCCAATCCTGTGGTTTAACTGCCGCCTCCAGCCCTGGATGGGGCTTAGGTGAACTCAGCCAATCACTGACTCATACTCCCACTGGCCTCCTGATTGGGTCAGCCATGGGCACGTGGCCAAAGAGTGCAGATTGAGAAACAAGATGGGTTTCCAGGGACCGTCACACTGGGGAGCACTAAAGCTAGTGCACGAAGCCCGAGAACTGGGCTTCTAACATTTGCTATGGGAAGAGAAAAAATGAACTTCATTTATTACCATTTTTAATGCTCTGGCCTTTTCCCCAGATGGTCCAAATTCAGACACTTGTTTCCACAGCTTTAACCAACCTGGTGCCCTGGACTCCCTCTCCCGCCAGACGCAGCCCCGGCGCTCTGGCCAGCTCCTTCCGGACACCCCCTCTTGGGTGTCCAGGCACAACACCCGACCCGACCAACCCCCAGTGCAGCACTTCACCCCACACCAGCTCCTCTCCCTGTGTCCCATCTCAACGGAGCCTCCAGTATTCTTCTGGAAATAAAACTCGGCGCCTCCCTTTCCTCCCACACCCTGATCCACACTCGCCAGTCATACTGACTTCATTATCATTGTCGCCAGATGACCCTGCCTCTACCCCTTCCTGCCTCGTTCAGACAAACACTAGCTCCTGCAACAGCCTCCTTGCCGGCCTCTCAGCATCCACACAGCAGAGAGCTCAATCGTAAGTGCGACTCTGACCCTTCCTCTCTCCTCCTCCATAGCCCTCCATGGCTCCCCAGTGCCCTCAAGAAAACCTCTGAAACTCCTGCTAGTCTAACTATTCCATTCTCCCCCACCCCACCCCTACTCCTCCTTGTCTATCTAATGCCTATCCATCTCTATATGTCCCCCTCCCAAGGAGCTTCCCCTGAGCCCCTGCCCAGGGCGGAGAGAGGAGTTCCGTCTGAGCTGCCACAGATGCCCGAGCTTTCCTCATCGCAGTTCTAGCCACCCAGTGCCAGGACGGCCTGGCCACGTGTCCCTGAGTTCCAGAAGGATGGGGGCTGAGACTGTCTTGACCGGCTCTGTCCCTAGACCCAACACAGCACCTGGCACCCAGTAGGGACTTAATAGACCTCTTTAAATAAATGATGATTTGCTGCGAACACCACTGTGCATAGCAGATGCTGTGGGTGCCCCACCCACAAGACCTCGGCACCTACGTTTTGATACCAGGCGACAGCATCCTTCTGCAGTCACCTGCCTCTCTGTAGCTGAGGCTTTCTCAGCCAGGGGGAGGGTTGGGTGGGAAATGCTGGGGAGCTGATGCTTCAGGAAGGTGCCCTCGGCCCGTGGCAGGCAGTACCAATAGCCCCGTGTCTGCACCTCGGGAGGCACAGCTCAAGTGCATGTTCTATGCCATCTCCCAGGGTCCCCAGGGACACTGAGCCCCAGTCGCCCTTGGCAGTCACCTGCTCATGAGCATTGGCTTCTTCCCCTCCCCCCGGGACTGCTTCCCAGCCCAGGACACTGCACAATGAAAACCTCTCCACTCTCCATGCAGTTGCCAGCTCTTCCAGGGAGAACTCTGAGGTGCTGTGGGGAAGACAAAAACAAACAGCAGAACCGTCGCCTCTCGCTCCCCGTCAGCGGTGGACCTCACTGTCTCCACGCACAGACTGTGACATTTGCAGTTATGTATTAATTGCTTTTTCCTTCTTCTTCTTCTTTTTTTTTTTTCAGGAATGAAATGGTCTCCTGCAATATGTGTGTGTGAAAGAGAGTGAGTGTGTGTGCCTAATGACTTTCTCATTTTGAGATTGGGCCAGAGAGCTTTTTGAAGAAAGTCTGCCCAGAACCTGAAACATATAGAAAACTCTCCCGGCTTAATAGCACTCCCACCCGCCTGCCCATCCATCACAGACGTACTGCAGAATGAAACACAAGCACATTGACTGGATCTATTTCTAATCGACAGCCTAAGACACTGTTTGAGATCTGCCATTAGATGCAGGAAGTTGAAAGTAGCTGTGTCTCGTTTCTCAAGGGCCTGAGGTCTGCGGGAGAAGGGGAAGAATCACGTCGGCGTTCAGCAAGCGTTTATCGAGCACCTACTGCACGCTGCAGCCTTGTCTGGGTTCTGGAGATGCAGCAGTGACCAAGACAAACCCAGCTCCACCTAACCAGGGTCGAAGACAAACAGGTCACCCATGGCCCATGACCAGGGCCATGGCGGGGGGTGATCAGGCTGCTTTGGGGCACAGAGGGCTGCGTGATCCAGCCTGGGAGGTCAGGGAAGGCTCCTGGGCTCAGAAAAGCTGAGAGGTGAAGGCTGAGGAGGAATGAGACATCAAACTGAAATCCAAAACAGGGAGGGGCACTCCTGGGAGGGGAAGAGCGTGTGCGAAGGCCCTCGGGTAAGCGAGGGTGATTTGGTGTGGCTGGAGGATGGAGAAGTGGTGGAAACGGTGGGGATGGGAGGTTAGCAGTGTCTTGAGGGCCAGGGGACAGTGTTTCAACTTTCTTGTGGACAATAGGGATCCATAGAAGAATTTAGAACAGGAGAGTGAGTGATATTTGTTAAACATCATTTTGGCATAGAATTACGCAGCCCAGCAATTCCATTGTCAGGTATGTCCCCAAAAGAATCGAAAGCAGAGACTCCAATAGGGGGTTGTACACGCATGTTCACAACAGCATGAATCACAACAGCCGAAAGGTGGAAACCGCCCGCATGCCCGCTGACAGACGACGGATGAGCACAGTGTGGCCCGTCAGTACAATTGGGCATTATGCAGCCTTAAAAAGAAATAAGTTCTGGTACCTGGTACAGCATGGATGAACCTTGAAAACATTATGCTCAGTGAAATAAGCCTTTTTTCCACAAAAGGACAAATACGGCATGATTCCATTTACAGGAGTTATCTAGAGTAAGCAAAGTCTTAGAGACAGAAAGTGGGTGAGAGGTTACCAGCAGCTGAGAGAGGAGGAATGAAGAGATTGCTTCATGCGTACAAAGTTCTGCTCCAGGAGATGGAAAATTCCTGGAAATAGACAGTGATGACGGTTACACAACATTGTGAATCTACTTAATGCTACCAAAGTGTACACTTAAAATGGTGGAAATAGTCAATCTTATGTATGTTTTACCACAATTTTTTTAAAAAAGAGTTACACTTTAAAAAGCAAAAAGTCGGTTGGGCTGCTGTGGGTGACTCAGGATGGAACAGGGAGTCCAGGCAAGCCGTGACAGGTGGGTGTTCTGGTCAGGGAAATGGCGAGAAGGGGACAGCTGGGGACATGGTGTGGAGGAGGGACTAACAGGAAGCTGGGAGGAGGGGAGACATCAGCTTTCGTTGGCCCCACCTCCAAAGGTGGCCTTTGCCAGCAACAGGGCTCACCGTGCCCATTCTCCAGGGGTCCCGGACCCCATTCACCTGTAAGCCCCCATGGCCTCTCCCTCTCCAAACCCCCGCCCTTTACGGCTCATCCCAGGGAGACCCCCAACAAGGAGCCCTGAGTGATTAACGCCACACCACTTCCTTGGTGCACAGATCCAAACGACACTGGATAAAAAACGCTCCATCTCCCAGCGATTCCTCCACCCGCCTTTGCTTACAAGGTGCAGATGTAATACCTGCTTTTAAATTCAATTAAGTCAGATTCAGTTCTGCTCCTAGAATACATTACCCAGCCGGAGACAGCAGGGGCGGAGGGAAAGACAGGAAAAAAACACACGCAAAACATAACACAGACCTATTTAGAGATTTCCCTCTAAATGGATTTTAATTCTCTCGATTTATCAGAGGCCAGAGGAGCTGCTGACAACAGGCGTTCTGCCATCTGCAAATCCAGCTTCAGCCACAAGGAGGGAAGAGGAGAGGCTGAGCTTCTGTTCTGACATTCACTTCCAATGGGAATGGCATCTGGGGTCGCCCAGGCCTGGCTTCGAATCCCAGCTCTGCCACTCACTGGCTGCGAGCCCTTAGTCAGGTGTAGCACTCTCTCTGTGCCTCAGTGTGCTGGTCCGTCAAATGAGGACAATGGTTGTGCTTGCCTTCAAAGACTGGTGAACAATGGGTTATCCAAGAAGATTCAGGTCAAGCCCTTGGCACAAGGCCTGGCACAGTGATTGCTTAGTAAATGCAAGGAGGAGGAATAATGGCTATTGCTTTGAAACTAGAAGCACAACCCTGTGCTAGGTCACTGCTGGGGAGAGAAAAGAAGTGTCAGACTGGGAAAGCCCTGTTTTCAAAGGCTGCGGAGCTCTGGGTAGGGAGGGGGCAGGGAAAAGACAGCCTGGAGAGCAGACTGGCCTCAGCAAAGGACCGAAGGGTACCAGTGATGGGCCGCCAAAAGGGTATGAAGGCCGGTCAGGTCAGGGAGAACCTGGGGTTCAGGCAGGATGGGGCAGGATTAACTTTGTTTTCAAAAGCCCAGCCTTTCCTCTGTCCAAGCCTACCCACCCTGTGTCCCATTTCACCTGAGGAAGTGCTGATGAATCACAGCACCAGGGAACAAACAGGAGACCGTGTGTATATAACCTTCTTTCTCTCTGGGAATCCCAATTTGACCATGAACTTTATAGGTGGGAAGAAAGTGGCAAGCCCTGCCCCTCTCCGTGGTATCACCCACCTGAGTTGGGCAGATGCTGGGGCCTCAGGATTCACAGCCCAGCGATTAGCACCCCTAACCCAACCCTCAACCTCCCATTTCATACGTGGGGTAAACTAAGGCTCAGGAAAGACAAGAGACCAACCTGAGGAGGTCCCCAGGAGGCCTGGGTCCTGACTCTGTTGGGTCCAGACTCACTCTATGACCTTGGGTAGGTATTCATGCCGGGCCTCAGTTTTGCTGTCTGTACAGGGGGATGAAGTGAAGGGCCCCTTAGGTCTTCCGAGGCCTCCCATGCTAAAAGGCTCGTCTGTAGGTCTGTCTGGTCGAGGACCCCGGGAACCCTGGGAGGGCCTCTGTCTTCATAAGAACTTAGTAAAGCAATGATGTGAGATTTGGGGGACAGGATCTGAAAGAGTTTTAGCACAAAGGATGTCCCGGGTACATAGGGACTTCCCTCTCTTGGACCCTGGCCTATATGTCCCTTGGGGTCTCAGTGGACCACTCTTGGCATCTTAGAAGGGTCACTGGAGGCCTCTCTGGGTCCCAGGCACACAGCCCCTCCCCTGGTCCTGAGCCAGAAGGGCAACTGGGGACAGCAGGAGATGTACAGGGTGCTGGGTCCCAGGATCAGGGTAGGAAAAGTGAAAGAAAAACAAAATACAGTTACTGTTGAGGGGGCCGGACTGGGAAGGGACACAAAGGGAACCCTGAGGACTAGAATGTCCTGTCTTGATCTAGTGGTGGCTACAAGGGTCTACAGTACACCCATGTGATGATTCCTAGGCCACGCACTTAAGACTTGTGCACTGCATGCTAGACACAGACAAAGACTGGACAAAGACTGCTGGACAAAGACTGCATGCTGGACACAGACAAAGGGGCGGGCGGAGAGGGACTCTGAAGACTGGCAAAGACAGAAAGAGACGGAGACGGCGACGGGGGACACAGACTGGGGGTGAAGATGGAAGGAGAAGCACACAGAAATGGAGAAACACAGAGAAGGATTAAGGAAATTGAGTGATAGAAAAAAAAAAAAGAGGAGAAAGGCAGACATGAAGGGAGAGACAAGAAGAAAAAAAGGAAAACCCCCCGAGTTTCTGGTCAGAAAGGTGGGGAGAAGGAGCAAGCTGGGAAGAAAACCAAGGAAGAGAAGGCAGACGCAGAGGGAACTAGGAGGAGCCAGGCAAATGGCCCGAAGAGGGGGAAGGAGGCCCGAAAGCCAGGCGCAGTCACACACGAATATGTCCTTAATTGTAATTACACGGGGACATTTAGTCTGTAGACGCAGCAGAAATGAAAACACTGCGCCTTTCCCATTAATCTAAGGCTGTTAGTCACTCTTCAAAAGGGGCCGCCGGCTTCTTGGGGGGTGGCCTATGAAGGAGCAGATCAGAGGAGATGGTGTTGAACTAACGATGCCCTCAGGGAGAGCCTGAGGGGCAGGTCTGGGGAGAATCTGACTTCCACAAAGGCCCTGGGCTGGTGAGTTTCAGAGCCCCGCAGGCAGCCACCAATTCAGAGGCTGGCAGCAGGCGACTAGTAATTCTCATTTGCAAGGCCTGTTAGCAGACAGACGAAGTATCCAAGAGGGACCGACCAGCTCCTTACCTTTCCCTTGGGGGTGGGAGTAGCCTCCTGGAAGGGCTGTCATCTAAACAGTGCTTAGATATATCAAATGAGGCAGGCGAGGAAAAAAAAAAAAGGAAAGGAGAAGGGCCTTGCAAGCGGAGAGAACAGCTTGTGCAAAGGCTGAGAAGGAAGCAGGCAGACGACGCAGAGTGCGACGGGGAGGGCTGAGCTGGAGGAGTCGGCAGGGACCAGACTTCACGGGGCCTCTCCAGGCGCACTGAGGTTGTTCCAGGGGTGATGCGGAACAAGCTCAGATTTATATTTTAAAAGATTTCTCTGCCAGTGGGGGCAGATTTGGGGGTCAATCATAAGACCTCTTATACACTCAAAAAGAGTGAGTTTCCCAGTCCTGGAGGCATGCAAGATAATGCCACACTAATGGGGGATGGGAGATTTTGGCATTAGGCAGGCTGGAATTGCAGGGTTGGGGTTCTCAGCTAAGAGGGTGGGAGGATCCTGTAGAGAGGTGTGTGATGTTACTAATCTCACTTGGGGTGCACACTTGGACTTCCAGTGAGGATTGGGGGTGTGTGGATGAGTCAAAGACGCCTGGACCGGAAGCCTGAGTCAGGGCCCAGTGCATACCATTTTCTGCCCCTTTCAACCAAAAGTGACTCACTCATTCGCGTGGTCTGGAGTACTGAAGCTGGTGGAAGTGGGGGAGAGGGAGGGAAAGACCACCCATTAATTCTGTTACTGCTTACCTCCTGCTCATT
The DNA here is from genome assembly GCA_004024845.1 of Tonatia bakeri. Lineage (NCBI taxonomy): Eukaryota > Metazoa > Chordata > Mammalia > Chiroptera > Phyllostomidae > Tonatia > Tonatia bakeri. The sequence continues at coordinate 60,424 of PVIA01008026.1, forward strand.
GAGCACCTACTGTGTGCCAAGTCAGGTATAGGAACCAAACTCCACCTCTCCGATCCTCTGGAATGAAATCTGTTGGCTCCAAAATATACCTTGATCTTATCTATTTCCCACTCCCTCCATGGCTCCTACCCTGGTCTGGCTCTATCATTGCCCACCTGCACCAGTGCTGTCCCCTCCACCCTGGTCCCCCCACATCCATCCTCTCTGAAGTAGCCATCAGGGGGTGCCTGTTGTCACCCAACTCAGGTCTTATCTCTTTACCATTCGCAGCCCTCCAAGGCTCCCACCTCCCTTGGGGTAAAAGCTCAAGTACTCCCAGTGGCCCACAAGGCCCTGTGTGACCTGGCCCTGTCCCCTCCCTGTTCTCACTTCTCCCTCTCTCCCCCTCACTCACTCTGCTGCTCCAGTCAATGGGCCTCCTCACTGTTCCTCCAACACACCAGGTATAGTACACTGCTGGTTCCTTCTGCTTCTTTGATTCCATGTAACTATCACCTCCTCAGGTGAGCCTTCCTTGATTGTTAAGCTAAAGCAGCCTCCAACTCACTCTCCTTCCATCTTCCCTTGCTTTTATTTTCCTCATAAGACTAACACTAGGGTCCTCTGAAATGAATGTTCATCTGTTTGTTTGTTTTCCTCACCAGACCTAAGGTCCAGGGAGCTGGGCCAAGGCCTGCATTGGTCACTGCTGTATCCCTGTACCCAGCACAGGGCCTGGTATACAGTAGGTGCTCAATGTGTGCTTGTTAGCTGACTTGATGTATCTTCACAGCAACAACCCCTCAGACCTGGGGACTTTTATCAACCCATTTCACACAAAGGAAGACTGAGGGGAAACCGAGGCCCGGAGAGGCGCAGCCTGCAATGTGCAGATTCTCTGAGGCTGTCTACGGCCTCTGTGGGATGAATGGCGGCATGTCAGGCAGACTGGCAAACTGAGGCTCTGCGTGATTGGGTCCATGCTGCCTTGCAGACACTGTGTGTTGGGGGGAGGGGGCTCCTGCCCAGGGAGGAGGGCCCAGTTTAACGAGGGGGTGAGGGGACCATTCATTCCCCTCCTACTTTCCCCCTAAAATCAGCCTCGGTATGATCAGGCGAGGGGACCCGCATGGGGTGGGGGCAGCAACAAGGAGGGCGACACACATTATAAAAACGCACTCACAGCCATGAAGATACTGCAAATTCCTCATCCAGGAGCTCCCGCCCCTCCCAGACTCTCCCCTCTGGTTTTCTTCCTCCTCTGCCAAGACCCTCCCTCCAGACCCTCCCCGCTGGCACCAGCAACCCTGTTGTTCCCAGCTCCCGCCCTCTGGGAGCCCGCAGCCAATGGTAGCGCTTCCTGATGAGGTAATGCGCCCACTCCGCGTTCCCATTGGCCAGTCTGGAGGCCGTTCTCCCATAGCCCTCCGGAAGGCAGAGCCCTTTTTGTGGATCGAGGGCCCACCCCGGGGTGGCACCTGAGCACCTGTACCCACTTGTAACTGTGAGACCCTCCACCTGCTTCAGCCCCTCTCTGGACTCAGGCCCTGGCTAGAAAGAGCGGCGCTGGACTTAGAGAGCTCTGCCTATCACCTTCTGCTCGCAGGACACACAGTCCTCCCACAGGAGCCGGAAAGATGAAGACCCTTCCCCCTTTACGCTGACCAGCAATCAAAAAACCCCAGTTTGATCTTTCAGGACAACTGTACATTTATTGAGTATCCGCTGTATGCCCGCCCGGGGGCCCACTGGGGACACAGCAGTAGCGAAATTGCACCGAGGTCCCTACCCTCCGTCCCTGCCCTCTGAGGGCTCCCAGAATAATGAGGAAGAGGGACCCACCGACGGACAGTCACCTCTCCTTCCCCCTCCTAGCCAGTGCGGTGCAGACTGGTGGTGGAAAGGGTAGGCTGCCAAGCCGGCAGGGCTGGCAGAGGCAGGGAAGGGGAGGATGGGAGGCGCTCTCCTCTTAATTACCTTGTTCACTTGTTTATTTACTGGGAGCTCCGGGGCGCTGCTGGGGGCTGTGCCTTGTTCATTGCTGAAATTATCAACAAACATTTATCGGATCCCATCCCCAACCCTCCACTTCCAGCATTACATACTTTTCTTCCTTTCCCTCCCAGAACCATTCTAGTAGGCTTTAAAAAAAAATTTTAACACCCATTCTAGAGGGTGTTCTTGGAACTAAAAAAGGTTATTTTGTGAACCTGTTCTCTTTTTTGATAACTTTCTCTTTGGAGTATAACTTCCCCACAGCAAAGGCACACAAGTCTTAAGTGTCAAGCTGGATGCACTTTCACCCAAGCCCAGATTCTGGAGCCGGCACCCAGAAGGAGAACCCTGCCCAGGCCCAGGGAGGGGAGTGGACGTGAGTCTAGAGGGTGCAAGGTCAAATACTGTCCTTTAACATTTTGGTGTTTAGTTATTCCTAGACAATTTTTTTTCATTTTGAATTTTTTTTGGAGGCATTAATTTTGATTTTTCAAAATATTGCAATCCAACGTCATTTAGCTTGGTGGCTGAGTTTTTCAGTGCTCCCTTAAATTTGGCGGCGTGCCTCCCTCCCCTGCACCTAGTTCTGGCCCTGAATAGATCATTCCACCAGGCAAGGCTTCCTGGGCCACCTCCCCGTCAGTACCCAGCCCACCACCACCCTGGGTAACTCTTTCTACTCTCCATCATCGCAGTTTCGTTGGCCTATTTTTTAAACTGCTATAAATAGAATCACACAGGACATAGTCTGGAATCTGGCTTTTCTCACTCCAAGTGGTCGAGTGTCTGGACGCAGTTCACTCTTCTCATTGTCTTATTCCCGTGCATGGAGGCGCCGCGGCTTGTTCAGCTCGTCACCGGCTCATGGGCATTTGGGCTCTTTCCTGTGTTTGGCTGTTCTGAATAAGCTGCTACGAACATTGTCACACACGTCTTCGTGTGGACATATGCTTCCATCTCTCTTGTGCAAACACCCAGGAGGAGGATGGTTGGGTCATATGGTAGGTGTATGTTTAACTTTTTAAGAAACTGCCAAGCGGTTCCCCAGAGGGGATGTAGCATTTTGCATTCCCACCAGCCGCAGAGGAGGCTGTAAGCACATGTTTGGGCATTCATGTACCTAGTTTTGCCTGTATCGAGGTTTAATGTAAGTATACAGCTCCGGGAGTTTTGACAAACATATACACCTGGGTAACCGCCCCCTCTATAGACAGTGGTTCCGTCACCTCAGAAAGCTCCCTCGGGACATGTTAATTTACAAAGAGAGCGTGAGAAAAGAGAGTGATCTCACTTGTCTTCTTGTTTTCCTCACTTTCTGTTTGCTCCAAAGTCCCATCCGTGTGCCTCGAAATGAACATTTTTGCTCGTCATGACTTTGGGTGCCTATAATCTTAATTCTCCTGAGTCTTCTCCAGTCCATTTAATTATTATTAAAAAAATTTAACAAATAGCTATTGAAGACTTCCAGTGGCCTGGTGACATTCCAAGCACTTTATACAAATTAAATATAAATGAAGTTATTTAATCCTCTCCACCTACAGCACTGCAAACTAGGTATGTTATCATGTCTGTTTTACAGATGAAAAAACCAAGGTACAGGAAGGTGCTCTCTCCCGGCCCGCCCCACAGCTCCAAAGTGGGCGGAGCTGGGGCGTGAACCTGGCCCTGCAGCACCCCATGCTCTTGAGTACAGCAGATGCTGCCTCTCTGTTCGCAGGCAGGTGAGGTACTCAGCACGCGGTGGCCCCAAGCCTACACTTCCTCACCCACAATCCCAACACCTAGAAAGCTCTAAAAATAGGAAATTTTCATCATGGTGACTCTAAAGCTCATTAAGATCAAGAGTTAATAGGCTTTAGCTATTAATAAGCTTTATTTATCCCATTTTTATGAAGGTTGCCAGTCTATTGCTACTGTGTTTGATTGGGCAGCAGGGCTGCCCCATGCCCTGCTGGGGGTCGTAGAATGTATGCTGGATGCACCCTATTAGTCTCCTAAATTCCAGGATGTTCTGAATTCTGAAACACATCTGGCCCCAAGGGTTTCAGATAAGCTCTGTTATTATTTACTATAACTTATTGAGCCTACTGTGTGTCACCAGCTCTGCTAGTAGTGGCTGCAGAGGGCACTGACAAAAGCAGATCCAGACCTCATGGGGTTCACAGTCTAGTGAGGGGAAGAAGACAGACATGGCGTGGGGTGGTTACAACACGGTGATCGGGGCAGGAATGGAGTAAGCGCAGACCTGGCGGGGACCCAGAGGAAGCACTTAACCAAGACTGAGGCATCAGGGAGGCTTCCTGGAGGAAGTGAGACCCAAGCAAAGAACTGAAGAATAAAAAAAAAGGTAGGGACAGAGGGGAAATGGGGTGTTCCAGTAGCGGGTATAGTTTGTGAAAGTGTCTTGAGGGGATTTGGGGACCTGAAATCTGTCCTGCGAGGCTGCAAGTTGTCCTGGGAGGGGCAAGAATGCTGGTGTCCATGTTGGCCTGCCTGCCTGCCCGGCGAGGGTGCCACAATCCTCCTCTGACCCCAGAGAGCTGGGTTTGAGCTTCTGCAGCCTGTGTCTGCAGACATCTGGCAGGCACATCACTGGTCTCACCTGGGGTCTCTAGGGAGCTTGGTTCTGCAACTATCAGGACCTGATTATGTTCTAACAGGCATGGGTAGCATTCACCACCATCCTTAATGTTGGGGCAACGCCCCCAGGAGAGACTGGGGTGCAGGGGCCAAGGCTGGGAGGCTCACTCCACCCAACCACACTCCCTGGACCTTGGCAATTAGCCTATATGAGACTGAAGACTTTTCTTTCTGTAAAAGGCTTCACTCTATGAAATCTGGCATCTTTGTGGGTCAACTGTCCATTTTTTTCTACCTCCAGGCCAGAGATCTGGGAGTCGATAGCTCCCTTCTTCCCCTTTCTATCACTCTCCTCCATATGATGTATCAGCCAATCCTGGCACTTCTGCCTGCAAAATCGATCCCAAATTGGCCTAATTCTCCTGTCTCCTGCATCTCCACTTGGTCTAACCTCCATTACAACGAGTCCTGCCCCAGTGCCTTTGCACTGGCTGTTCCCTCTCTCTGAATGCTGCATCTCAGCTGTAACAACTTAATTTATTTATTTTGCTTCTAAAAATGTACAAGTATGCCAAGAAGGCAGTGGCTATGTCTGTCTTGGTCACTGTTGTATCCCCAGCTCCTAGCACAGTGACTGGCACACAATAGGTACTCAATAAAAATTCCTTCCACAAAGGATGACATTAGTACACAGAACTTCGGAAATAAGGCCTGGAATTTCCAAGTCCTAGAGGGGAGTGTTTGGCCATGGGCATCGATAGAGATATCAGGGAGGAAAAGGCTCCAAATTTTGGTTGCCTCCCTCTGCCTTTAATTATTTTGTTGACAAGGCTCACAATTCAGCAAGTCAAGGTGGCATTTGAGAGGGACGGTTCCCTTTAGCGTAGCTGACAGCTAATTTGTGGGAAGTTTAATTACAGGCGGCATTAACTGGCAGAGCGCTGGGCAAAGAAGGCAGCCATCTGTTCCTAAAAACGTCCTCCCCTCCTGGGCCCAGCTGGGAGGCTGGGAGGGACGGGCAAGGAAGAGAAGTAGGGAGGAGGTGGGGACAGAGGAAGAGGAAGGAAAGGAAACCAGGTGATGAGTCAGCCTTTGTTACCACCCCCTTTCAGATGCCATCTAGGCTGAGATCTTGGCAGCCTGCCTCCTTGTGTCCTCCACCGCTCTGCAGCTGCCTCCATTGGCTGCTGGGAGGGGCAGTAATGGTTCCTTGGAATTTATTTCTCACAGATCCTATCATTAGGAGCAGGGGGTATGGAGCAGAGGAGGTGAAGAGCACACTGTCTTCAACCTACATCAGAGAGGATTGGCACCCACCAAAAGAGGTTGGGAGGAGGACCTGGGACAGACCCAGGGGTGAGGGGTGCCCTAAGCACCCTAGCCTGAGAGGAGAGGCGTGGATCATTGTGCCTCTCATTCCGTCATGGGCCCCTTCATTCCCGCCATTCTTCATGGGGATGGCATGGAAGTGATGCCAGCAGCCTCCAAAGGCAGGCTGCCCAGGCTGGAGCCAGCTTCATCCTTGCTGGGTGTTTGCCCCAGGCCAAGTCACTTAACCTCTCTGGGCCATTGTTTCCTCATCTGGAAATTGGAATTGGTTATACAAGGACCTACTTTCATTTGTCTTTCTGAAATAATAGAGCCCACGCATTTTCAGGCTGCTGAAGAGAGCTTTGTTATGAACCTGAAGTGCCATTATTTGTTATAAGTGGGTATGTGTATGGATCTGGGAGATGGCCAGAAGTGTAAGGGCCCTGTGCCTTCCAGGACTCTGCATCCCTGCACATGGCGTTCCCTGCCCCTGGAACCTGGCCACCCCTGCCCAGCTACTTCCATTCTCTCCTGCGGGGCTTAAGGAAGATGCCCTACCTGAGAAGCCTACCCTGACCCTCCAGGCTAGGGCAAGTGCCCCTCTGACCCTCATCTGTGCTCCCCATCCCAGCCCTAGTCTCCCTGACACTGCCTTGTCACTATCCATTCCCTCCACTAGACTGGGTGCCACACAGGGGCAGGGGCTTGGTCTGTCTTGGCCCCTGCTGTGTCGAGTGTACCCAGCACAGGCTTCGACAAGGAGGGGGTCGGCACATAAGGTCACGCAGACAAACATTTGGAGCTATGACCCACACGTGGGGAAGTGGGGCCAGCAGAATGCAGAACTGGAAGGCAGAGCCATTTGAAAGTGGAAAGGACTGTCTCGGGTGCAGGAGTGAGCTCCTCGGTGCCACTGGCTCAGTCGGCTTCCAGGTGTGTGGCCCTGGGCAAGCCACATCCTCTTTCACAAACTCAGTTTCTTCCTCTGGAAAATGGGGGTGTGCAAGGAGTTTGCGCAGGCACCTGGCAGTTCACGTGTGCTCAGCAGTCATTCTGGTGACTACTATCACCCCTGAGTCCACCCCCAACACCGAGCCTAGTCACCCCTCCTCTGAGTCTCAGTTCCCCCACTTGGCCACACTCGCCCTCAGAGCACACGGACGGGCCACAGCCTGGATGGGCAAGGAGGAAGCCTCCATGGGTGTGCCACCAAGCAAGACTGATGGGGCTGGCACAGGCCAGCAGCGCTAAGCTGGGGGTCCTCAGCAGTGCCCAGCGTTCCTGGAGGTTGCCGGAGAAGGGCCCAAGCCTGGCTGTAGGGGGATTGAGGAGGCTGCAATGAAGCTGAGGCCCCTCATTAGAGGGGTAAGCTTCTGATTTAGGGCCAAGGGCTCTATGAACACCTGTTAGGCACTCACTGGATGCCAGACCAGGCTGCTGGGGCCTTTCCCCATGGTGTTCCAGCTGTCACAATCACTTTTCCTGTTGATGGTGCCGATACCTGCTCGTTCTGCTCAGAGGACCCCGCCTCCAGGAGGCCTCCCAGATTCTCTGGGTTGGGTTGGGCACCTCCATTTGGGTTAAGACAGTGCCTGAGCTCCTCCCATCACAGCTCTGGTCACTCAGTGTTATAACTGGGCTGTGAGCATGTTACTCAGTTGGTTGACAAATACTGACAGAGCGCTCAGTAGGTGTCAGGCACTATGCATGGCCATTCACGCTTAGGGAACCCTGCAGGGCAGGTGTGTTACTGTCCCCTATTTGCAGAAGGGGAAACGGAGGCTCAGATTTTTTAATAGTGGAAGGAAGCCAGATGGCCTGGGGCCGGAGCACAGGAGAGTAGTAAGAGCTGTTTTATTCCCAGTGACAGTGAGCTCACTCTCTCCCCTGGCAGTTTGGTTGGGAGTTCGTCTGGGGACTCAGGATGTGCTTGCATCCCTGTGGTGCCTGTGACCGTCCAGGAGTCTAAAGGGCAGACAGTGCTGACCACCCCGAACATCTGTTCTCTCCTTTTCCTTAATAATAGAACCCCTGATTTTCAGCAGGACCTTTGACCACTCAGAATAAAAACTACATTTCCCAGCATCCTTTCAGGAAGCGTGGCCACATGACTAAGTTCTGGCTAATGGTTTGTGGGCAGGAGTGGTGTGTGGGATTTCTGGGAAGTGTCCTTAAAGGGACAGGATGAGCCCTCCCTCACCCCTTCTTCCTTGCTGGCCAGAATCAGATGTGAGGGCTGGAGCTCAAGCAGCTTCATTGTCCCATTTGCTGAGGATGTGGAGCAATAAGATAGAAGGAGCCTGGGCTATGGAAACCATGGAACCTCCTGCGACCCCTGAACTGGCTGTTCGTGCTCGTGGGCAAATAACCACCATGTGCCCAAATGCTCTGGTTGGTCAGCCCCCACCACACACACAAACCACGACGAAGGGCCCATCTTTGCCGTCATTGATCCAAAAAGGGAAAATCTTCCCCTAAACCATCTCAGAGGTTTTCAGCTCCAGCAAAGCACAAGGGAAAAACACTTCCTTGTGTGTGTGTAAAAAAGGAAACATGAATGCAAACATTCATGCAAACATTCATTTGTGAACCCACCAAGACTAGACTGCAGGATCCAAATCCCATCATCTCCCACATGCTGTGTGATCCCAAGCAAGTGTCTCGGCCTCTCTGGGCCTCGGTTGAGGCAGTTGTAAAAGAGAGACCTGGAAGTGTTACTAGCAGGATTTCCTCTGAGCTACTTAAAGCCCTCCAATGGTTTTATTCAGTACCTCAGAGTAAAAACTGGATTCCTCACCAAGCTTTACAAGGCCCTGCACAACCTACCCTCACCTCTCCACCTCGCTCACTCTGCTTCTGCCACATCTGCCTCACTGTTTCTGACACCCCAGGCATGGCCCTGCCCCAGGGCCTTTGCACGTGCTGTGCCAGCCACTTGGAACACCATTCCTGACGCTCACCTCCTTCTCAGCATTCCAGTCCCAGATCCTTGACTCCCCAGACCACACTTGCTCCACGGCCAAGCAGAAGCCTCATTCACAGCCCAAAGAACCCTTAATGTGGCCCAAACCTTCTAAAGGAGGGAGGGGCGAGCTGAGGACTGAAGAAGCACCTTGTCTGCTTGCCATAAAATTAAACCACATCTGAGTCTCTCTCTGAATCCAAGTAGAAATTCACAGGAAATAATGGGGATGGAGGAACATGTTAAATGACACCACAGGGACACCCAATTGAAAAAACCCATACTGGGGACATCACTGCAGGGTGAGTGACCCAGTCGCTTCAACCAATGGAGTGCGAGGTAAAACTGAGAGAGAGAGAGAGAGAGAGAGATGGAGGCAGAAGCCCTCCATTGAGAGTCAGGAGCCCAGCGGCCTGACTCAGACAACCGAAGACACACGGTGACCGTTCACACTTCCAGGTGTGCCCAGATGGAATCGTTATTTTGGGCATGATGCTGATGGTTGTGGGGTGGTGGTTGTCTTTTAAGAGGTGTTATCTTAAAGAGCAGGGCTCTCATCCGGGCTGATCGCCCTCTGTGGGGAGGTCTGTCCTGGTTGCTTCAGGGGTGTCCAACCTTTTGGCGTCTCTGGGCCACATGGGAAGAAGAGTTGTCTTGGGCCACACATTAAATACACAAACACTAACGAAAACTGATGAGCAAAAAAAAAAAAAGGTTTTAAGTAAATTTGTGATTTTGTTTTGGGCCGCATTCATAGCCCTCCTGGGCCTCGTGTGGCCCGCGGGCCGTGGGTTGGACTGCCTGTCAGGGCCGTGAGCTGGCATCCCCGGCTCCCACCCACAAGAGACTAATAGCATCCCCCAGTGGTGACTACCAAAAATGTCCCAGATGCTGCCGAGTGTCCCTGGGGAAAACATCCCCTCCCCAGTTGAGAACTACTTTCGTGACACAAGCTGAAATACGTACAGATGACATAAACATCTGGGATTTGCCTCAAAAGGGCGAGGGAGGGGGGATGAGTGAAAGAGGAGAAGGTACGGGGCAGCCTCCAGGCGATAGCTGCTGCATCTGAGTAATGGGTACAGGTGCGGGGTCATTATTCTCTTCTGCCTACTTTGGATGCATGGACATTTCCTGGCAGAAAAAGTTGGAACAATGAGGAAATTCAGACAGGATGTGGACTTCAGTTCCCTGTGAGACACCCAGCTTGCTTTCCGGGTTATGACAAACACACCGCTCCCACGGGGGGTGGGGGGTGACTGTCGGGGAAGCTGGGTGAGGGCACGTGAGAACTCGCTAGAACCTGGGCTACTTATTTAGACCTAAAATTATTTTGAAATAAAAAGTTTATTTTAAAAAAAGTTTAAATGAATAATGAATAAACATATCCCAAATCAGCAGCCCGTGCGCCCAGGATTGGAATGGAGACCAAATGCACACAGTGACCTTGAACGCCCCGCCCCCGCCCAGCCCACATCCTCTCACTCACCTGCAGACGCTGCAGCCAGCCTTGGGCTCTGCAGGGCTTTGTCACGTGGGTGGCACAATGGGCCGGAGACCAGGCAGCCCTATAGCAGCCAGGGCGAGAATCTGTTTTCAAACCCATTTTATTCTCTCCAGACTAGAAACACTCATTTCTACCCTACCCACCCTGATCTTCACCGGCCAGGGTCTGCAGGCCTCAGAGCGAGTCTGGGGGCCTCTCTGAGGACTCCACGGCCTCAGCCAGCCCCATGGAGGCAGCAAGGCAGCGGTGGTGCGGGCTGGCTCGGGCCAGCAGCTCCAGCCTCCGGGGGCGCAGCCGGGCCTGGATGGCCCAGATGGGGGGCTGGTAGCCCTGCAGGGAGGGGTCCTCATCGATGCTCTCGATGGTGGAGTCAGAGCTGTCTTCTGTGCTGGGCACTGATTGCTTGCACACAGGGCAGGAGCGCTGGGCGGCCTGGGAGAACCAGGGGTCGATGCACTTGCAGTGATAGATGTGGGAGCAGGGCAGGATCTTGAGCTGCTCGCCCTCCTCGTACTCGTCCAGGCAGATGGCGCACGTGTCACTGAGCCGTGTGAATGTGCGGACCTGGGCCTTCCGGCAGGCAGGCGTCTTGGCCGCCGCGGGCCCGTGGGCCCACCAGGACCTCAGGCAGTTCCCCAGGTATCTCAGGACGAGAAAGGTAGATGTGAGCAGGGCCAGGGCACAGCCCAGGACCCAGGAGATGGCCAGCACGGGACGGCAGTCCAGGTCGGGGCACGGCGGGTAGTTGGGCAACAGGAGGACGTGGGCGGACTTGTCGCAGCACACGATGAGCCGCAGGTCCTGAGAGGCGGCCTCGCCCACGAACACCGCGGGGATGGAGATCTGGCGCCGCAGGTCCTCGTAGACGTGTGCCATGCGCACCAGGTCGTCTGAGAGGACGTTGTGCACGATGGCGGCCTTGAAGCCGGCCCGCTGGGCGTGCAGCACCTTCAGGTCAAACGTGCAGTCGTAGCGACGGATGAGGACAATGGCGCCCAGGGATCCGTTGCCCCCCGGCTGCGGGCCCTCAATGGGGTGGCACGCGTTAGCTGGCTTGGCCTCCATCAGGTAACCCTGCACACCCTCGGGGGCCAGGGGCACCCCGAACATGGCTGGCAAATCTTCAAAGTCCACCGTGCTGGAGTTCCCGTCTAGCACGGCCCGCACCAGCGCCTGCGAGGGCACCAGCAGCGCCCATAGGATCAGTGAGGCCCGGACCGCCCCTGGGGCCGGGGCCAGCCGCTGCCGCCCCATGGCCACCCCCACTCCCCCACCTCCTCCTGCTTTGGTTTGAGCCGTGGTGCCACCGGGGATGGCAGATGGGAGGCCTTTGGGCATCTGAAGGGCCTCCCAGGGGCCGTGGCCAGGATGGAATGGAGGTGAGCTTCGAGGGGAGGCTGAGGCAGGTAAGCAGAGCAGCTGGGACCTGGGTGGCCCTAGATGGAAACTGCGTCTGGCAGTGGGCACGTTTGCATTGCGTCTCTGAAGGCTGGTCCCAGGAGGAACTGACCTACCAGGGTGGCCTTGCTGGCAGATGACGCTGAGGCCAGGAGTCCCCTGGATTCCAGATGCCCCCACCCTCTGTGACATCGCCCAGTCACATTCTACCCCTGAAGCCCCAGCCGTCTGGGCCTGCGACCAAGACACAATTCCCAGGTCTCTGACCCGGGGGCTCGGCAGCCTCTGTAAAAGAAGTCTCAGCACGCACAGCTCCTCAGCTTCATCAGGCCTTACGTGGGCTTGGGGCCCCGAGTGGCGTGGAGCCAGGACTCATACAGTCTACGGGCGTCATCTCCTTGTGCCTCTCAGTGACCCAACAAGGGAAGTGCCAGTGTTACCCCCTTGTGAGATTCCTTGAAGGACCCGGAATTTTTCAGGGCACCCTACCCCTGAGAGGTCAGTTCTTAAAACCCAAATTCCAGACTTCCTCCCTCTCCCCCTCACTCACTCTGCTGCAGCCACACGAGTCACCTTACTGTTCCTACAACAGAAAGGAATTCCAGGGACACATGCGTAGGAAGATTGTAAGTGATAGTGGCAAGATTTATTAGAGCACCGATGGCCCTGAAAAGGCTGCTGCACTGGACGAGGGGCTTCCCCGGCGGCTCCAGCGGCAGAAGCTGGAGCATGGTCCGGCCCCAGGGCCTTTGCACAGGCTACTTCCTGTGTCTACAGTGACCTTTCTCCCTGTGGCTGGCTATTTCTCATGACTCAGGAGTGAGTTCGCATGTACTTAGAGTCTAAATGGACTTGGTCTGAGGGACTGGAGAGTGACAAGGGCAGGGTGGGGCTGGCAGGGGTGGGCCCTCACTGCCTGGTAGGCCTCCTACACTAGCTTTATTCTCTCAGTTTAGAGGTTTCTCTCCAGCTGAGTCTCTAACTGTCCCCCATTCCTTTCGGAACTCTGGGCATCAGCCTCACATCCTCCCTACTTTTGATCCCCAAAATATCCCACCCTGGGTCCGTCTCCTCCCCAGAGAGGCCTCCTGCTCAACGCTTGATTCCTGGCTCAGCCACTGACAAGCTGTGTAGCAGCAGGTAAAGCACAGAACCTTCTGGACCCCAGTCCTGGTGCTGTAAAGTGGGCACAGTGCCGAGGGGCCCTGGGGCCCTCCCGGAGCAGACCTGCCTCCGGCTGGCAGCTCTCCCAGTTCGTCGGCACGTGGCCGTCAGGGGTTTTTCTAAAATCTCAGTCTCCTGGTCTCTCCCATGCTCTAAACTCTCCCATGGCGCCCCACTGCCCTCCAGATGAAGCCCACCCTCTTCCCTGCAGCCCCCGTGGTCGAGCCCCGGCCAGTCTTGAACACCTGCGTGCTTTCCGGCGCTGCAGCCACATTGTGACCTGTTGACGTCTGGAAATTTGCAAACGTTCCGCCCTCTGCCGGGAGAAGAACTCTCTGTCAACCGCGTTTTGCCGGGTTGACTACTTATCCTTTAGGGTGTCTTCGGTCAGGTGATACCTCTGCCAGCGTCCCTTAGCCAGTGGCGGAGGAGAGAGACTAAGAGAAGACCGCCTGGCAACAGAGGCAGAGATCGGAAGGACGCTGGTAGGAGTCACGGGGCGCCCGAGGTGCCGGCCTCCACCGGAGACCAGGAGAGGGGCGGGGACAGCCTCTCCCTCTATGTCCCTGAGAAGGAACCCACTCTGCCGAGGCCTTGACTCTGGACCGCCCGCTGCAGAACTGTGAGGGAGCACATTTCTGTCGCTTTAGGTCCCCAGGGTTGTGATGCTTCATTAGGGCAGGTATAGGAGGTGAAAGCACACTTGTCCCCGGATCTGCATGGGTGAGGCCAGCCAAAGGCCAGACTCACCACGGTGAGACCGGAGGGCGAGAAAGGATGCTTTTGGTGTAAGGGGGCAGAACAGCCCAGAAAATGAACACCCCTGAACCATAACGACTGATGGGAGTAGGCAGACACCCAGTCTGTATTGCCCCTCAAATGAGGTAACTCTGGGGTGCAAGTCCCTCACCTCTTCCTAGAGGTCCCCAGTGGATTGAGCTCCCATTGTCCACCCCCCCCGAAACCTACCTGATGATGCTTCCTTCCCCGACTGCCTCCCCTTCCCCCCCTTTCCCCACTCCCCTCCCCGAGTTTTCTGAGATCACGCCAAAATAAACAGTTTGCATTCAGACCCCTGTCTCAGTGTCTGAATCTGGGGAACACAAACAAAGACACTGCCTGAGAACAGCAGAAGGCACAGGAGGGCAGCAAAGAGAGACTGAGAGAGACCCGGGCCCTAAAACAGCATGCGAGCACCTCGACCTGGCTGGGCCCAAGGCCAATCGCCCCCCAGGCCCCCGCGATATGAACAAATACATCCCTCTTTCTGCCTAAGAAAAGGTCTCTATCCCCACACCACTGATCCCCCAGGGGACAGGGAGGCTTCCAGAATCTCACCGAAAAGACACTGACACAATGATAAGTTTTACCTTTTCTGCTCTGCACCCATGTCTCTCTCCAAATGCTGCCAGCGTCACCTCCTTCAGTAATGCCAAGAGGGAACACCCCAGAGATGCCTGCCTCCGGTGACCCTTCGACACAGAACTCGTAGCAGGTGGGGCGATGGGACATGTCTTGTCTTCCCTCCAGTTTCCCCGGAAATCAGTCACCTCTCCTTCCTGCCTCAAGCGCATCTCCTGTTCACCTGAATGACATGCGTGCCTACTCACGGGCGGGTGTGCAGCACACACACACACCACAGCACTGAGCGTGAAGACCAGTCTGGACCCAGGCACTGGAGCCGCAAGGAATGGGAGGTCTGCAGGGGCCTGCGATGCTCTCGCTGTCAGTGAATCACCACCGTGGCCAACCTGGGCCCTGCCTGCCTGTCCTAGGCCTCTCTAACTCTGTCTCGATGAGTCTCCAACACCGACACCATCCCTCCCTGCGCCTCTCTTCCCTGCCTCTGTCAGAGCCTCTTTTTATCTTTCCCCTTTTGTTTCTGTCTGTTCCTGCTTCTCTAAGTTTCTGTTTCAGTCTTTCGCTGCCTCTGTCTCTGTATCTCTGTTGCTCTCTAACCCGTGTCCAAGTGCCACAGCTGAGAGGTGGCGGGACCACCTGCTCTGCCCCAGGCCTCCCCAGCGGCCTGCTCCAAGAGCTGTGTGCCAGCCGGTCCCCGTGGGGCAGGCGTCCAGCTGCAATTTAACAGGTCACTGTCCGAGGTCAGACTGCTTCATTTGTTTTCCCCTCTTCCCTGCCCCAACTGGAGGAAAGAGACCCTTCCACAGTATCCCAGGAAAGGAATTCCAGGGACACATGCATAGGAAGATTGTAAGCGATAGTGGCAAGATTTATTAGAGCACCGATGGCCCTGATTTCAGGCTGCTGCACTGGATGAGGGGCTTCCCCGGTGGCTCCAGCGGCAGAAGCTGGCTGATGCTGTCCGCCTGCCCCTAGGTACGCCAGGCCCAGTGCCTCCTCCACAACCAGGTGGGTTAGCCCCGTCTTGCTGCAAGAGGAGTCCAGCTTCCGCGGCTGCCGGCCATCATCTCTGCCCACCAGGCCCAGGAGGCCAGGCCTGGAGCCGCGATGCCATCACCCTGCCACCCAAGCCTCTGGTAGCTCAGCACAGTAGCCTGGCTCCGTGACAGCCAACATGGACGCCAGAAAGAGGCTGGGGCCTGTGCTAAGCTTGCCTGGAATTCCTTGGGCTTGAGAGAGAGCAGGCTTTCTTTCAAACGATCCAGTCTCTTTCCTGGCTTTTCCTGGGCTTGTGTCTTTATTCTAGCAGGTGTTTTTTCCCAGATATTCTGAGGTCTGCCTTCTCCCCTTTTCTAAAATTTTATTTATGTACTTTTAGACAGAGGGGAAGGGAAGGGGAAAGAGAGGGAGAGAAACATCAATGTGTGGTTGCACTCATGCACCCCCTACTAGGGACCTGCAACCCAGGCATGTGCCCTGACTGGGAATCGAACCTGTGACCCTCTGGTTCGCAGGCCTGTGCTCAATCCACTGAGCTACACCAGCCAGGGCTTCCTCCCTTTTATGGCCGCTATCTTGGCTGCTTCTGTGCCTGCACCCAGTGGAAGGACGTCCCCCTGCACCCTCTTCTCCCTCCCCGCTTAGTGGGGTGGACCCCCGGGGTGACTGCACATCTTAATCAGACTTAATCAGCTATG
>PVIA01008027.1:0-76390 GCA_004024845.1 Tonatia bakeri
GGATGGAACAGTGAGTGGGAGAGCAAGTGGGACAGCTCGCTCAGATGGCAGGCAGGGTGGATCCTTAACTGAGGTAGTAGGGCAAGTGGCACTGGTGAATGTTATTGAATGGGTGCTTACTTGTAGAACAGAAATAAAGTATTTGTAGATTCCAGGGGAGGGAACTTCAATGAAAAAAAAATCTGGTGGTTGAAAACATAATGGGGTTTGTGATGAAGAATGTGATATGGACCTAATAATTTACAATTCATCTTTTTAAATTCTGTTCGGCCATGACTACTTGGTAAGAGTCTCTCTGTGACAGGACAAATGTGTCATCCATACGCTAGTAGGTCATAGCCTTTAGGAATGTCTAATGAAATACTGGATGAAACAGGGTGGGCCAGAAGTAATTATTTTGGTCTATTCACTGATACAACAATGTTCAATGAAGCTGACAAGTATCCTTGGACATCTCTTATGAAAGTTCTTAAACACCAGCTTACAGCACACATAATGACTTATCGCAGCATACTGGTATCATGAGCACATCAGATAATTGCAATTTTTGCTTCAATCATCTTGTAAGACTTAAGAAATAATATACAGGGAGGTACTCCTTTACCCATTCCTTTAGTTCTCAGTGTGTGGTCTCCTGCTTTTCTTCTGTTCGTTTGCAGTGTTCTTTAGCCATTCTTTAAGGGTGGCAAATTATCTTTGTTTGCCTTCATCTAAGAAACTCTTTATTTCCTCTTAATTCTTGAAATGTAATTCCCTCAGATAAAGTATTTCCAGGTAACATTCTTTCAGCATTGGAGAAACTGACCTATTTCCTCTAGCATTTGTAATTTCAGAGAAAAAAAATTTCTGCCCTTCAAATTGGTATTATTGTATATGTAATGCACTGATTCTTTCCCAGCTGTTTTCAAGATATTTTAAATTTTATTTTTAGCACTCATAACTTTATGGTGCTGGGTGACACAGTGTGAATAATTTAGGTTTACCTTATGTGTATTCCACTTAGCTTCTTGGATTTGTATTTTTATGTATTTCGTCAAATTTGGTAAGGTTTCAGCCATTATCTCTTCAAATACTTTTTTCAACCACACACTTTCTGAGACTGATAATATGAAGATATGAATGTTAAAACTTTGCTATTGTTTCACAAATCCATGAAGCTCCTTACTTTTTAGTCCATTCTCTTTGTTGTTTAAATTGTATTGTTCTGTCCTCAAGTCCTTGATTCTATCCTCTGCCATTTTGACTCTACTAAGTCCATTCAACATATCATTTTATTTCACTTACTGTATTTTTCAGTTACAAAATTTCCATTTGGTTCCCTTCTGTAACTTTCTTACTGATTTTCATTTGTTTAAGCAAAGGTATTTTTATTGAAGTATTCTTTTGGTGGTTGTTTTAAAATTTGGTCAGGTAATTTCAACATTAGATTTATTTTGATGTTGACATCAGTTGACTGTCTTTTCTCATCATGTTGTGTGTTGTTTTTTTTTTCTGGTTCTTGGTGTGACTAGTCATTTTATTTTTTAATTGTATGCTTGACATTTGGGATATTACAGTAAGAGACTCCTGATCTTATTTAAATCTTCCATTTCAATAGGCAGTCACCCTATTAAGGATACTGAGTGCTTCCCAGCCTTGTGCCAGCACACTGACTCCCAGATGCCACCAGGTGTGGTGGGGGAGTGAATCCACACACAGGCAACTGCTAGTCAGGGTTCGACCGAGACACCGCTGACACTAATGCTGCTGTGGATCTGGCCCCTTCTGTTGCGTGTTCGATGTGGGACCCTGATAATGTTCACACAGCTGGGGACCAGTCCCAATCTACCCAACAAGCAAGGCACTCTTGTGCTCACCACTGTTCACGGTACAGGGCAGGGTCCGACTGAGATCCCCAGTCAGTCCACCTTCTTCTTTCCAATTTCCAACGTCCTTTTATGACTACGTGTTGAATTATTTAAATGAACTTAATTGAATTTAGAAGGAAGAAACTGAGAAATGAGTCTATACCATCATCTTCCAGACTGGTAAATTTAATTTATTAGCGTATAATAGTAGTATCTAACACGTGGAATTACTGGGGTTATTACATGAATACAGAAGTCCACGTGATAATGCATAGTGCTTTAAAGATATTGCACAGAACTTGGTAACCAAGAAATATATAGTAATAATTGCTGTTGTTGCCATTATTATTATAATTATCGTGTGTGTCACTGTTCAGCTAATAATTCTTAGCCACTCAACACTTTGCTTTTCTTGCTTCCCAATCTGGTATTTCTCTGATGTTCTCATTATCTCTTTTGTTTATATTCATGCAGAAGTGAGCCTGATAATTTTAAATGGTTTCATCCTACTTTAATATGTGAAATGCTAGAATGCAAAGATTTTCTCCTGTGTCATACAAATAAATTATATTTTAGTAAGAAATATGAATAGGTGTTATCAAATAATTGCTGAAGTAAAAATCCCATGGCTGGTATGGTAAATCATCCATCGTGAAGTTCCCAATTTCCTCTGCAGAATGGAAACTGATTCAAGAATTGCGGCCAGTTGGAGAAACTGCTACCAGAATACAGGGGCCAGCAGAAGCAAGGCCTGCTTGAGTGTGGCTGGTAGGCTAATAATATGGATGTGATAATTTATAGTTTTAATTTGAACATTTCACCTAAAATGTCCTATGGTATGCTTGAGTGTGGTATTGTTACGTTACAGAAATACATGCTTATGATTTTGTAATAAAAGGGTTTGTAATAAAACAGGGGCGTTATTTGTGGCAGACCCTTTATATCCACCTTGGCTGACATGGTACATTCTATCTTCACGTGTGCATAAGCAAAAATATATATGCCCTGTATTTATACCCTTGATAACTAAGATTGAAAAATAATATGAGTAAACAATTGTTACAAAGTTTATTCCTTACAAAAGAAAATAATATGGATTCAAATATATTTTGCCAGTTACTGTCAAAAATTCGGTTACTGAACTTTAGAAGAAATTGCTGAAGTAAACATGGAATAGATGAATGAAGTTGCAATAAAAGACATCAAAGAGATGCCTGTCTTCCTAGGTCCTCACCGGAAGCACGTTGCTTAGAAGAGAATGCAACTTCAAGACTCTCCTGGTGTTATGTGAGATTCATTTTAGAGTGCAAAGAATACTGTCTAGTAGGAGGGAAAATAATATTTTTTAAAAGTAGCTATGAAGATTCAGGAAACTAAATAAGATGAGCAGTTGAAATGGATCACATTTTAAGGGAAGGCAAAAGAAAAACCTTTCAGTATCTGGCATTTCTTGGTCAATGTCTTATCATCAGTAAGCTTTTAATGTATATACATACTTTTTTGGCCCTGAAACACCTTTGCCTTACACAGGAACCAAATGCCAGTGATAGCAGGAAGACATACAAAAAAAAAGCCTTGCACTATTATTTCTAGCAGTCTTCCTAAGGCAGCTGCAAGGTGAAAATGACAGTTAATTTACTTAAAAAAAATGGCAATTCTTCTAGCCAAGTAGACCATTGTGAATTTAATAATCATGAATATTCAGAACATAGAAATCTGCTTTTAGAAAAAAGGAAATTGTCATTCTTTAAGTGAGCATTTTCCTAGGGCTTTTATTTATTTTTAAATAAAAGCAAAAATGAAGTTTGTGCTAAAGATGGGCAAGAATCAAAATGTAAATGTTAATCAGTAACTTATTCATTATTTACTTACTTTGTTTCCTTAATTATTTCCAGGTGGAGACACCATTCACAAATTAAAAGCAAGCAACGCTTTTCTCATAATATATAGTAAAATATTAAAATGTTTTTTTTTTACCTTTTTTCATAATGTCTTTGAACACCAAAATATTTTTCAGGTTTTGGGACAGATGTTATGAACTTATTATATAAAACACTATCAGCGTTTATTAGAATAATTACTACCCTAAGAACTAGTGTTCAGGTTTTATAAATTAGGTTGATATAGTTTCACCTCTAAAAATGTGTGTCTGTATTTTGCTTAATTTTCTGCTCTCACACAAAATGTCTTCACAATTTACTTAATTTATAAAAAACAGCTCTCACACTAGCTCAAAAATACTGAGGTACTAGTTTACACTAGCACACACTCATCCATGCCATATTATAAATATAGCTGTCATAGCAAGAGAACAAATGATGCCTAGAGTTTCTTCATGTTTTTTGTAAATTGTGCACTATAAAATATAATTGGTAGTTGCCAGAATGATGAAGATGGGCAAAATGGGTAAGGGGCTTAAAAGGTACAAACTTTCA
Organism: Tonatia bakeri; assembly: GCA_004024845.1. Taxonomy (NCBI): domain Eukaryota; kingdom Metazoa; phylum Chordata; class Mammalia; order Chiroptera; family Phyllostomidae; genus Tonatia; species Tonatia bakeri. The sequence continues at coordinate 4,283 of PVIA01008027.1, forward strand.
CTTATAAAATAAGTCATGTGGGTGTACTGTGTGGCATGGAGACTATAGTTAATAATAATGTAGAGTTAAAATTTGCTAAAATAAACCTTAAAAGTGCTCATCATAAGGGAAAAAAGTATGGTAACTGTGTGTGGTAACAGACATTAACTAGACTCATTGTGATGATCATTTCTCAATATACACAAATGTCAAGTCATTTTGTAGCACCTCTGAAATTTATATGTCTATTATAACCAAATAAAAAGACAGACAAAATACTTTGCTGTCATATTACAACACCTCAAAAAGTAAATACATTCTTCATGTCATAAATTCCCTATCATGCTCAAATTTCCCTAACTGCCTGATTTTTCAATAATTAACAAATTATAATGTAGATAGGAACCCCCACTTTGTATTTGGTGGTTATGTCTCTTAGTCTGTGGTTGTTCTTTTTTTTTCTTCTTTGAAATGCCTTATTTTTTTAATGACAGTTGACATAATATATTATATTAATTTTGGGTGCACAACACAGTGAATGGGCATTTATATTTCTCAGAAAGTGATATTCCCCAAAATCTAGTATACATCTGACACTGTACATTATTGCCTTTCTTCCACGATTTACTTTTTATCTCCTTGTCTCATTTTATAACTGTCACTTTCTTAATTACTGCTTAATCTCTTTGACTTTTAAACCCATCTCCCTGACCCCCTTTCATCTGGCAATCCTCACTTAGTTCTTTGAATCTATGAATTTGTTTCTGTTCTGTTTGTTCATCTATGTTGTGTTTTAGATTCTAAATATAAATGAATTATATTGTATTTGTCCTTCTCTGACTTACATCACTTAGCATAACACCCTCTAGCTCTAACCACGTGGTGACAAATGGCAAGATTTCCTTCTTTCTTATGGCTGAGTAATATTTCATTGTAAATATGTGACACCTTTTCTTTATCCATTTGTGTATCACTGGAAACTAGCCTTCTGATTGGGGCATTGAAATCATTTACATTGTAAGAAATTATTGATAGGTGTGCCAGCTGGGCAGGAGGAGGGTCAGTAAAAAATCAAAGGCTTCTGCTCACCCTTCTGTCTGGGAGAAAGCAGCCCCTCCGGCCCTGCTCTGAAGCCAGACAACACAGGTCCTTCCTGTATGTCCCTGGTGCTTTTCAAGCTCCTGCCCCAACGCTGGGCCTCAGAGCAAGTGAGTGTGTCGGTGAGTCAATCAGTGTACCATCCCCTTAAAAGGAACCCCTGGGACTCCAAGAAGCAGCCCTCTCTTCCACTCAGCTACAATCCCTGCCAGTTTTCACAGCCAGAAGTTATGGGGATTTCTCTTCCTGGCACTGAGATCTTGCAACAAGGAGCACTGAGTGGGGCTGAGACCCCTCGCTCCTCCAGAGTGGACCTCTGCACTCCACATATCCCCGCCCCCACCACCGATTTGTAACTGCCACACTGTGAGTGTAAGGCCTGCTCCTCTTTCATCTTCAACCCTCCTGCCAGTATCGAAGTGGCTTCTTCTCCTTAATTCTATAGGACTTCTGTTTAGCTAGTCTTCAGGCTGTTTTCAAGGAAGATTATTCTGTAGTTTAGTTGTAATTTTGATGTACTGCTGGGGTAGGGAAGTTGAACACAGTGTTTGCTTCCTCTGCATCTTGACTGAAAGCTCTTCCTTGCAATTTATTTATAAAAAAAAGTTGTATCATTTTTCTTTCACTTTGTTTTGAAATTTGGTGATTGCATCTCATGGTTTTACTTCCTGTGTTTCCCTGTTCCTTGTGTTTCTCATAAACTGGTAGCTATGGGAAGATTTTAAAAGTGTGCATGTCCAGACCCCTCCTTAAAAATGTATTCAGTGGTGGTATGAATGTGGGTGCTGGGAATCTCTAATTTTCCTAGATCTCTAGGTGAGTCTGAGTTTGTTTGCTTCTTGCTTGGTGATCACCAACCTATCTGACTCTGCTGGTGACCACGAGTCAGCCTCAGTCACAGAGAGAGGGTCAGAGACAGACACTAAGTTTCTAATCTCCAGCAGGGGGTAGTCGATGCAGGAAGAGGCATTAGCTGTTTTTTGTGGGTTAACCGAGACTCACAGTGGAAACTTCCTGGGAGCCCCAGGGCTGTGCCTCCTTCCTCTAATCCAGGTTGGGAAACCTCTTAGGTGACAGGACCTTCCCTGCCCTGGAGGGTGTGTGTGTGTTGGGGGAGGATCAACGGTCTTGCTGCCGTGACCCCAGAAGGCAAGTGTGCTGTGCACGGGCTGGGTGATTTCAGCCCGCCCGAGGGCCACACGCTGCTGAGGCAGGTGGGCTGGGATACAGGCCCAAAGCCGTGCTCTCCCTTGCCTGCTGTTGCTAATTCCCCTCCCCCACTCCCTTGGGCCAACTGTCCCCTTAACTGTTGAGACTGGTAACAGCCAGCGCCTCAGCTCCGTGACGCACAGCAGTCAGAGGGATCTTCCTATCGTCTACATCAGGTCACTCCACTGCCCTGGTCTCAGCCCACCCAGGGCCCCTATCACACTTAGAAAGACCCACACTCCTCACCACAGCTGACAAGGCCCACTACAGACTGAGTCGTGCCTACTTCTCCCATTGAGTCTTCATTCTTTTCTCTTTCTTCCCCTTTCTGCTGGTCCTGGAACAGGCTGGCCTCCTTTCTCCCTCAGGGTCTTTGCATTTGCCATATTGTCCTCCAGGAATACTCTTCCCCCAGCCCCTCACGAGACCCATGACTCACAGCTCCACTGAAAATCTCCTCCTCTCAGAGGCCTTTCCCGACCTTGTGTAACCTAGCCTCCCTCCTCACTCTACCCTCTTCTCCTGTTGTACTTTCATTTGTAACAGCATAATTTGAAATTATATTGACTTGTTTGTGTCTTCCTCTAATTTGTGAATGCTTTGAGGGGAGGGGCTGCATTCACCTCAGTCACCAAGCACAGGTGCTCAATAATATTGGTTGAGTAAATCGATAGTTGGAGGGGTGGATTCACAGATGAAAACAGTACTTTCTCAGTCCCAGTTCTATACACACACATACAAACGTGCCCCACATGCTCTTTGGTTTAAGCCCAAATTCTGCCCCAGTCTGCACTGGTGGCATTGCAGGAGCCACACGGAAGCTGCACCCAAGGGTCCTTTTCAGGGCCAGAAGGTCTCACAGGGCCAGGCTCCCCACATGGGAAGGTACTTCAAGGGAACAGGGAGGCTTGGGGTCCCCACGTTGGACAACTGCATTTGATGTCAAACACTGGCTTTAACAGAAAGTTATATTTACTGGTCAGAAAGGGGCCCCACTGAGGACAGACAGGCTGGGAATAAGAAAGTAGGTGAGCCCTGGGGGCAAAGGGGGTTGTTGCTTGACAACACTTTCCAGGGAGCAGGATGTCCTAAGTCTCCCTGTTCTGCTTTTAGATTCCAGACTAAAGGCTGCCTGGGTTACCACAGAAGCTTTTTTCAGCTTCAAAAACCCTTCTAGTTTGTGTTGGTGCCGCTGGCAATGACTCAGGGCAGACCCATCTGGAAGACTGGGCAGGCCTTTGCTTAGGCCACACTGTACCCCCTCTTTGCTGCTGGATCCTACCTGGCTCACAGTGTGCAGGCTTTTCTTCCTTCTGCCCAAGAAAGGACTCTAGAGCAGTCCCTGGTTCCAAGAAGAACCAGTGACTGGTTATATGGAAGACAATTTTTCCACGGACTCTGCGGGGGATCATTTCAGGATGATTCAAGTACATTATACTCAAAGTCACCTCCTGCTGTACGGCCCAGTTCGTAACTGGCCTGGGCCAGTATCAGTCTGTGGCTCTGAGTTTGGGGACCCTTGCTCTCGAGGACTGAGCAGAGGACCCTCAGGTTTTCTGCCAGGCCAGTTTCAGCCCCGGATGTTCAGGGCAGGCTCCTATTGGAAAGCTCAGGTTCGGAAGCTCCTTGTCCATGACCATTTAGCATGGAAGGAAGCTCCTGGTCGAGGAAGGCTCAGACAGAATGCTGTAGATTGTAATTGCCTGTGGTGAGCAGGTGGGGGGCTGGCAAGGGAGAGGCACAGCTGTCTTAGGTGTCAGCCTCTCACCATCATGCTCCAGTGCCGTGAGTGTATGTTCTGCAATATAGTCTTTCCTCTAAGTCAGCCTCTGGTCCCCGCTCTGGGCATCCGACCTGAGTGAGCCCCAGGAAGCAAAAGCACCAGGGTGCCTGCCTATAAGACCACCAGCCTGACAGGTGACATTGGCAGTGAGGAATAACAGGTCACTATGGCATTCACTCAGCTTTTATTACTAAATTTCAATTCAAATCTATACTATCCCAGAAACAATAACAATCACTCAAAAACAATCAGCAATAACATCACACTAGGAAATTGTGCACAACGAACCGGAATCTGAGTCTCAAGGGTTTAGATCAGGTCCAGGTCCTGTAAGGCAGAGTCAGGGGGGAGGGGTCACAGTGGAGCTCTTTCAACTTGCAGGAAACTACAAAGTGACCTGCTCTGTGGATGCGTTGCCCTGGAGTTGTCTGCTTTTATGCTCCTTTTGGTTGCGAAGTCCTGTTGATTTTGCAAAATTTCTCATCAACATGTTTCTCTTAATTTGGAGAAGCACATCTGACATCTGGTGCAGCCTCGACAGGAACATGTGGTTTCTGCCGCTCTAACGCCTGCGCTCTGATGTCGCCTTCAGATGCGCATGCGCTGCCTGCCAGGCTGTCCCATGCGTGCTGCGGAGCTGTGTCATTTCCCCGAGTCACTGCTGGGTGCTGCACGTGCTCTGAACACGCTTCGGATCCTGCTCTCCACACTCCAATCCCCAAATGGTGTCAGAATTTTACCCAGGATGACAGTCTCTTGAGTATTCCTCCACAGACTGGCTTCTCTGCATACGTCTTTGCTGGGGTGAGATTCTGTGGCGTCGGCATCTCACCATCCTGCTCCAGTCTCTGAATTTTGGGGCTGGGGCAGCCGAGGACTTGGTCAAAATTTTCTCCAGAATGATGTCTCTTCAGTGCTCGTCTGGGAACTGGCTTCTCTTCTCCCACATTTGCTGGGGTCAGATTCTGTGGGGCCAGGCTGTTGTCCTCCAGCTCCAATCGACGGATTTTTGGGCCAGAACAGCCGAGATCTTTGTCATAACTGTCCCCAGGATGACGTCTTTTGGGTGCTCGTCTGAGGACTGGCTTCTCCGCTCCTGCCTTTGTTGGAGTGAGGTTCTGTACTGTCAGACTGTTGTTAGCATGCTCCAGTCGACGAATTTTGGGGCTGGAGCACCCGAGATCTTTGTCAGAACCGTCCCCAGGATGACGTCTTTTGGGTGCTCGTCTGGGGACTGACTTCTCTGCTCCTGCTTTTGCTGGGGTGAGATTCTGTGCTTTCATACTCTCGACATCAAGCTCCAATTGCCAAACTGTGTCACACTTTTCCCCAGGATGACATCTTTTGAGTGCTTGTCTGGGGACTGGCTTCTCTGCTTTTGCCTTAGTTGGGGTGGCCAAAGGAGCATCCCCATAGGACCGGTAGCCACCAACCAGGCAGTATGTCTCTCCATGCCAGCCCACCCAGGGGTCTCCACTCCTTCGGTAGGGGACATGGTAGCAACCAGGGGTAGAGGGATAGATGGGAGCCACAGTTGCTGGAAAGAAAATCAGAACTGATCAGTCACTTAACGTTGTACATAGTCCTGTCAGGACGTATCCTCTCTCCCAGGTTCCTGTGGAAGCCTTCTAATCTGTTTGGCATCTAATGCACAGCCTTAAGCCATCCCTTCTATGAGCCCCTGAGAGAAGGGGAGTGGGCTGCTAAAGCAATTCTGTTGGCCCCAGGCCAGCAGCCGGAGATCAGAACATCTTCCCCATTCCCTGAGACACAGAATTCAAAAATAATTGTAATCAGAACTCTCCCCCCATCTCTCCCACAACAGAGGCAAGTTTCCTTACAACCTGTCACTTCTGAGGCTTTAAGAAATACCTTCCAAGTTTTGCAAAAAATAATTTTTAATATAAATTGGCTTTAGAACCCCTCTACCTTGGCAACTCCTCTCACACCCAATTCATGCCTGTTTGTTTAATTGCACTGAACTCTAGTCCCCTGGTATCTTTATCTTAATCAGAAAAAGTCCAATTGCTGAGGCAGAGTGGCCAGGAGGTTCAGAACCCGATTCTGGGTACCAAACCTAGGTTTATGTCAGCCCAACTTCCTGGGATGCGATTTTCTCAGCCCTCCAGTCTCAGAATCACTCACCACCCGCTTTGGCTCCTTTGTTCTTCCCATGCACTGAGCCCACCTTTCCCCCAGGACTCAGCAGCTCAGTCTGGATGTGTGTGAGGGGACCCCTGTGGATGTCTACATGACAGCACAGTGAGTGGGACTGGGTTTGAAAAAGAGCTTCATGAGCCACGCTCAACAATTCTTCCTCACACTTCTCCATTTATCGTTTGCCAACAGGAATGCACTTTTGGTAAGAGACCAACCAACAATGAGAAGAACTCTGTGGGTCTCTGCAGAGCCCCAGGCCATTATTATTGCATATAGCTAGAGTAGTTCTCTGGAGTGACGGGAAAGCCCAAAAGGACCATGTGGCAGCCAAGTGAGGCTGCATGTTCACCAATGTCTCCTGTGCAGATGCCCTGCCCAGGCCTAACTGCTGTGCTGCTCTCTTAGGGGACAGAGGACAAGTTATACTGAATGCACAAGTACTGACTGATCATCTTCCAACCAAACTGACTGGTGTCTGGGAGAGAACTGGTAGGGAGAGCTGCCCTGGAACAGCACATTTCCACAGTTGCCGCGTCGTGAAAACTCTGAGGTCATCACTATTCACTGAGGTCACATTTTAATGTGTGACTTGATGCTCTCCAGTTTTTGTGGAGAGCAGGCCAGAGGCAGGCAGGCGCCCTGCCTATGCCCTGACACCTAGCCATCCCCACTCATGCCCTAGTCAAGCAGCTACTGATGAGGGCATGGGTGCCTGTGCAGCACACCTGTCAATTGGCACAGCCCTAGGGACCATGGGAAAGCAAGAGAAACTCCATTCTAGTGTAGGAAGCAAGATTTGCCTATGACAGCTAGGTATATGGCACTGACCCCGAGTATCCAACAGTTGGACAGGCAGTGATTTGTGTGGCCTGGGGAATCAGGAAAAGCTCCTTCATGGTGGGCAAGTGAGTTTTGGACCCATGGAGAGAATAGGGAAGACAGTCCAGTTGGGGAGAGTAAAAGCAAAGACAAGCTCTTCTTGACCTTCTTCTACCTCAAATGTCAACTCACAGAACCCTCAGGTTTTACAACAAAGGATGCAAAGAACCAGCAGGTTCAATGGCCAACCGCAGGTTGCACAGGTAGCAGAGAGGTAGTTGTTCTGCTCAGCAATAGGGCTTCAGGCTGAAGCTATGGACTTATAGCTGATAGGAATGGAAAGGCAAGCTCTCACATTTCAAAGTGACACTGGCAGAGATGTTCAAAGTCCTCCAAGGCAAAGTGAGGCTCCCGAGTGACTTCACAGAGTGGGAATGATGGGCCCATTTTAATATAACATTGAAAACAGACCCATGACACAATGACATAATGCAAAATGACAACCCAATCAACACCCCCCCTCCAAAAGGAAAATAATGACAGTGCTACCACCATGAAAGGGCAAGATGTGGCTTAAGAAGTCATTCAGGTAAAAATTGTGGTCAACACAGTGAAGAAGTGATGATAAAAGGCAATTTGGTTCTCAGAGGAGGAGGAAACAGATACCTCTGCCCTTAGCATGATCAGGCCCATAAAAAAAAGTTGTATTTGGGGCACCCTACGGTATGGCCAAGAACTTGCTAGCTATGAGAGATAACCTTCTTTAGGAGGGGTATCAGTGTCACTGACCTGTCATAAGCAAAGGTGGGACATTTCTTTGCTGGGGCTGTTGCAGAGATGCGCCCAGGAGGCAGAGTGCCTAGGCTGCCGTTGTAAGAGGCGGGTGACCCTGGCTGAGAAGCACGGTGCCTTCGTACACTTCTAATGTAGCGGTGACTGAAGTGAACATGATACACGGATCAGGTGGTAACACAGGATAGGCTGTACAAACCAACTCACAGCAGATTCGTATGTTTAAAATTTCCTAATAAGTGTTTATAGACATTAGCAGTTGTAGCTCCTGCTTAACCAAGGAATGACCATGATCACAAGAAATTGGGCAAGTGTCAGCACCTCAGGGCAGAACCAGCAGAAATGCTGCCTGCCCATCCTGCTCCCATATATCAGCAGGGAAACGGCAGATGGAGAGATGAAACTTCACGATGATACATGAAGGAGATAACACTGAAACCACACAAGAGCAGCGCTGAGAAACTGCATGTCACCAGAAATTCCTTAGTTCCCCTCTTCCCATGGTTTCCCTATATTAACTAGCCATGATGCCTGAGATACTGAGGTGGCTTTTGAGATAAGAGTTCCCCATCTGCCAGGTTGTCAGCACCTGAATAAAATCACTTTCTTTTACATCAGCATCTGCCTCTTAAGCATTGGCCTTCAAAGTGGTGGGGAGCTCGATCCATGTGGGGTAACACTAAGTTGTTTGGATTCATGTGCTATGTGGTGTGTGTTAGGACAGAGTCAGGACTAACTGGGATGATCACCTCCAATAAGGAGTGGGAGGGGGCAAACTGTGAAGGGGAGGGATCTGGAGGAGGTTTGTCCTGACACGTGGAACAGCATGAAGCCAGCAAGGTTCTCCAAGGCTTCGGGAAGATTACTTGCCTGGGAGCATCCCTCTGATCTGCTGGGTGGACCTACACCTTCTCCAGATCTGACTGGGCCTCTGGAGAAGGCAGAACAGCACTGACAAATGATTTACCAACTGAAGAGGGCTTGAGACTCACCTGGGGATTCCACCCAATAATTTACAAAGAACTGTGAGTGAATTCTTGGGCCAACTCCCAGAAAATATCTGTATCTTGAGCAGGGCTCAGGCATCTGCAATTTTAACAAGCTTCCTGAGCAGTTGTGACATAGTGGTCCATGGATAGAGACCAAACTGTTGTCTAAACTGAGTGTCAAAGTGGGCAACATATTTATGTCAGGCATAGATATGAACAAGAACTCAGCCAGGAAGACTGGGGTAATACGTTATTCTATAAGAAAGAACCAGAAAATCCCTGAATTTATTTATAATAAATCGTGTATTAAATCTTACGTGTTTAAACATCAGTCACCCTCAAAGTACTTTCCATTTGATGCAATATACCTATTGAGATGTTTTCCACTGCTCAAAACAGTTTTTGAACTCGTTGATGTTGATGCCTATTAGTGCTTCTGCTGTTTTCTGTTTCACTTCTTCCACTTCTCCAAAGCGTTTTCCTTTGAGGACTCTTTTCATCTGGGGAAACATAACAAAGTAACTTGGGGTGAGTTCGGGTGAACAGGGAGGATGGGGCAGAGGGGTGATGCTGTTTTAAGTCAAAAACTGCTGAACACTCAGTGCAGTGTAGGCAAGTGTGCCTGTAAATCACCCATCATGCAATCGGCAAATGTGCTGAAAGAGTCTTCAAAAACTTCCTGCGAGCCAAACTCAGGCTCTCACAACACCACCAGCGGGTACACTGAAACAGACGGGTTCCTAGAATACTCACCTATCAGGAGAAGCCTGTACTACAAAGGGGTCATCCTCCTGAAGGTGTTTCTGTGTGTTTTTGGGTCGCCCCTGTGTGCATGAATTACACTCGAGAAAAGCCTGTACAGGGGTAAAGAACACAACCTTGGGCGGAGACAGACCAGATTCTGTTCCTTCACACGGCAAAGGGAGTTCATCTCAATATCCTCTTTTGGCAAAGGTTCCCTTGGGCCCATGCCTGTTCTCTACAATCTGATCCTTTAACGTACGCATGTACTTTTAGGTTGTTTTGTGGAGCAGTATATTTGACTCTGAACTCTTCCTTATTTCAGACAAAGCTTATATCATGTTGCAGAGCCCAGAACCTAGGAGATAGTGAGAGGATTATACATGCTTATTTTTGCCAGCTATGAAAAACAATGTAATCCTCTTTTCCCTTTCGCCATCCCCAAGAGCCGGGAGAACAGGCACAGGCTGGGAACGCACGCCGAGCAGCGCTTCCCCATCAGTCTGCCTTTCCTCTCCCACCAGGACTTCCCAGACGGATCCCATCAGCCGTGCGCAAGCTCTCCGTGGGCAGCGCTGGGGAAGAACATTTCTCTCTACTGAGATTCACACCCCCTTCCTCTTCTTGTGGGAGCTTAAAGGATGTTTTAGGGTCAGGAGATCATATCTAAATGTTTACAAAGACAGATTTGTTTTTTGGGGTGTTCTCTCATCCTGTATAGTCTTCTGTATCTCTATTATATAAAAATCTCTGCAGATATTTTAGCTAATCAGAAACATTTCACTTATTAACACAGAACCATACTTTGCCAAATTATCCATTTAAATATAAAGAAATTGTTTGTAAGTGACTTATTTTCAGTAGCCTGATAGATCAAAGTTTAAACAGTCATTAGCTCCCATTTACTAAAAACACAGGGCATATGAATATGCTACTCAGTGAAGAGTTTTTAAAAAACACTTATTTTAACATTGGAGGTTTTAAACATCTAAAAACTGATAATAAAATCCCACAAATAAGCATAAATCATACAAGAATGTAGTACTGATTATGAAAATTTAATAGAAGTATAACCCAGTTGTTCAATACATCAAAGTAAAAAAAAAAAAAAAGATCTTCATGAAGAATAAGACAAGATCCTCACAAGTAGTTTTTTTTAGATAAGCCCTTAAATATAAAGATACTTTCTATGGGCACATATGTAGGAGATTTGAAATGCCTTTTCAGAAATGAACTGGAGTGTAACGCATAAGCACACAGTGTGTTAGACTATAAATAAATCACATATTGTTTGGAATGCCATGGTAAAAGATGAGCGCAGAATGTAGGATGGGGTTATAATTGTGGAAAATCATTGTTTCTAAGGTTAGAAATGTTGACTAAGGTAACTGGTGATGGTGATACATTGAATGGAATGTAGATCAAAGCAGCATGCTTGGAACTGTTTCAAGGTCACGAATCTTGCTGTGTGGTAAATGCAGTTGGAGATGAGGGAAGAAGGAAGAACAGTTAGCAGGTCCTATAACAAGAAGATATAGTGAGTCCTGGCTGGGTAGATCAGTTGGTTAGAGCATCGTCCCAATATGCCAAGGTTGCAGGTCTGATCTGCAGTCAGGGCACATTACAAGATGCAACCAGTGGATACATATATAAGTGGAGTGACAAACTGATGTTTCTTTGTCTGTCATTCTGTCTGTTCCTCTCTCAAATCAATAAAAAAATTTAAAAGAAGACATAGCCAAAATGGGAAGAAATGAATAGATTTAAATGAAATACAAGTTAGATATTTCAGAACGGTTCAGCTGACTTAAACAGGAGGCATGTGAACTGAAACGTACAGACACAGCACTATGGCAGTTACCAAAGGGAAGGGGGCTGGGGAGTAGTGAAGGGTAAAGTATGTGGAGAAAGAAGATGGTTTGAATTTGGGTGGTGGGTGAAAAGTGAATATACAGATCATGTATCATAGAAACGTACACCCGAAACCTATATAATCTTATTAACCTATGTCACCCCATTTAATTTAATTAAATAAAATAGGAAGCAGGTGAAAGATAGAGATCCATTTTTTAATATAGTTGCTTTATGCGACAGTATTGCATTGCAAAGAAGGACTTGTCTTGATAAAAAAAAAACAAACAGTTGTTAAATTTAATTTAAAATACACTTAGCTTTAACTTCTGTTAGATGATGACACAGGCAATGGTTACCATCACGGCTAAATAATGTTAGAGAAAGCACTCTGCCAGAAAAACTGTGAGAAATGTATTTGTCATCTCCTTGTCTAAATCCTACGACAGCTGTTTCAATACGTTCTGACAGTGATAAGGGTCAGAAAAGAATAGTTGCAGTAGCAGGTTGCCACAGTCACTACAATTCCAACTCAGAATGTGCTGTATTTTTATTTTGCAAGCCTACAAACCCACCCAGGAAGCTGGGATGACAGGTGGTGTAGGTGAGCTGACTGACTATTTACAGCGATAAGAACCATGACAGTGGGCAGAAGGACTGGCATGGTGTTCAAGGATTTATCAAGGGCACAGCATTCAAGGTTAAAGCTGGGAAGACAAATTTATTCTTGGTTTTTATATCACACCTGTCACTCTACCTCTTAGCAAGAAAAAAATTATCCACTTCCTTTGTGCCCGTCATTTTCTCTATGGAGATGGTTCTCAAACCTATTTCTAATCCAAACTATCTGTCAATTCCAAACCTGCATTTTCTACTTATATTTGGATTGAAGACATGGCTGTTATATCATCAGAGATCCAACATATAGTAGGTTTGTAAAGGGTTGAGAAGGTACAGACATTTAGAATTGATGGTTGGGTTAACTAACATTTTTAAAATACAGTTTTGGGCTGTATTATCTTTGTAATGGAGAGCAAGAAACAGAATGAATGAAATGCACCAGTAAGTTTGTCTTAATAGTACCTTAAATATAAGTAAAATTAAGTAAAAAGAAATCTAAAAAGTACGGTTCTATGACAAAAGAGAGGATAAATATAGTGAGAGGGGAAAAAAAACTATCGAGCCAAATAACAGACTCCACAAGCTCAAGTGGAAAGCGGAAGCACATTTCTCTGCGGGGATGATCCTGAAAGCATCACATGAGTCACACACGCTTAGGGAAAATATGCGCATTAGAGCCATCGATGAGAAGAGACTTTGCAGAAAACAAACAAGGTTGCCTAAGGTGACACACCACTCTCTGTGTTATAATGACTTGACAGCATAAAAAAATCCGAAAGCATTTGCTCATCACAGTCCAGCGGTGAGAGGCAACGTGCGACTGCCCAGAGTACTAGCTGGGACCTAAAATGCCCAGAGCAGAAACACGGATGGTGATTGGCCCTCTAATACTTCCTCCCTCACCAACTGCTATCACCACCGACATTTCTGGTACTCGGGCAGGCCCAAATCCACTCCCTCTGAAGTGTCTCTGCACTTGCCGTCTCCATCTGCCTGGCAGGTCCATTTGTCCTAATTCTTCACAAGTGGCATTTTCATCAATTAAGTTTCAGTCTTAATTGAATCTGTTAAGAGAGACTTTCTGTGGCTAAAATATCTAAAATAGTACATAATGTGTCTTACTTTCTTAACAAAACTTAACATCTCTTGCAAAACTACTGTTATTTTTTTATTATTTATGTATCTCCTTTCTTTCCTCCACCTCTCCTCCTCACCAACTAAAATACAAGTCCAGTAACAGCAGGAAGGTTGGATGGCATTCACTACTGTTTATCCCTAAAAAGGGTCAGAGAGCAGGCATTTTACTTAGCTTTTTCACTGCTGTACTCAGTGAATAGATAGGTTCTGGCATTAAGAAAAATTAAGAAACATTACTTAAATGAATACATAATAATTGAATGAATAGATGAATGTATGACATAATAACTAAACCAATGATAGACAAAGTTGGCACGTGGATATTTATTATTTGAATAAATGACTCTCCATAAATGTCTAAACGTAGGGTACAAGAGGAAGAGAAATCACAGAGCAAAAGTGATCAGCGTGGTAGAAGAAAGCCAAACCAAAAAAAGAAACATAAAAAACATACGTATAAAACACAGGCCAGTAACATTTGGAAGAAAATCTTCAGAAAAGAGCAAGTTGCCTGTACTCTAGAATCTGGACAATAAGATAAGGGCTTAATATACTGTGTTAGATTGCCAATTTGAGACAGAAATTTTGTTAAAATGCCAAGTGATGGAAATTTGATATTTAGACTGCAGACACGAACACAAAAAATGACAATCCATTTTCTTAAATTTGCCATTGGTCTAACTCTTCACATCCTTCTTAGGGTGGATCTTTACTCATTATCCTAAATCAAACACTGAACTCAAGTTTAAAAAGACTATAAAAAGAACAGCAGTGTCTTTCAACATTTTATGAACCTACTTTACGTAATGAAATCTTTTTTTTTCTGCAATAAACTTTTAAAATAGTTACAGATAAAAAGATGAATGGTATATGCAAAGTAGGCAGAAGAAATTAAGTAATTCCATAAATAAGTAATACATGGGAGACAGGTTAAAAGGATGTCAAAGCTACTGCGAGATTTTCTTAGAGATTATCACTGAGTAGAGCTGGAATGGCAGATTTTCCTGAGAAAGTTAAATGTCAACTAAATTCTCTCTTTTTAATTGAATTTATTGGGATGACATCGGTTCGCAACACCACACAAGTTTCAAGTGTAAAACTAAATAACACATCATCTTCACACTGCGTCCTGTGCCCACTGCCCCAAGCAAAGTCTCCTTCGGCCCCCATTTTCCCCTTTGTCTACCTCCACCTCTGCCCCTTACCCCTTTTCCTTGGGCTGTCACCCACACTGTTGTCTGTGTTGTAACATATGTATAAGTATGCGTGTGCATGTATACATATATAACATACATACACATATAGGGTCTGGAAGAAGTAATATTTGCTTGAATTGGTTGGTAAGGTAGTAATATGAGTGTAATACTTTACAGTTTTAATTTGAACATTTCACCTAAAATGTCATAGAGTGTGCTTGAGTGTGATATTGTTATGTTATACAATTACATGCTTATGATTTTGCAATAAAAAAGTGTGTTACTTGTGTCAGACTATATCTATATCTGCGTATGTAGTAGGTGTTCTTGCTTTGTCCCTTTACCTTCTTTCATTAATTCCCACCCCCTTCCGCTCTGACAGCTGTCAGTCTGTTCCATGTTTCCATGCCTCTGTTTCTATTTTGTTCATTAGACTCCATGTAAGTGAAATCATATAGTATTTGTCTTTCTCTGACTGGCTTATTTTACTTAGCATGATAATCTCCAGGTTCAAACATGCTATTGTAAAGGTAAGATTTTCCTCCCTCCCTCCCTCCCTCACTCTTCCCCCTTCCCTTCCTATTCCATTTTGTAAGTGTATCACAGCTTTTTTTATGTGCTCATCTACTGAGGGGCACTTGGAATGTTTTGAGATCCTGGCTATTGTAACTAATGCTGCAGTGAACATAGGGCTGCATGTATTTTTCCGAATCAGTGTTTTGGGTACTTAGGTACCAGAAGTGGGATTGATGAGTTAAAAGGTAATTAAACAGTTCC
Source organism: Tonatia bakeri (assembly GCA_004024845.1). Taxonomy (NCBI): domain Eukaryota; kingdom Metazoa; phylum Chordata; class Mammalia; order Chiroptera; family Phyllostomidae; genus Tonatia; species Tonatia bakeri. The sequence continues at coordinate 19,435 of PVIA01008027.1, forward strand.
ATTATTAATATTTGAGGAAATTCCATAGTGTTTTCCACAGTAGCTGCACCAGTCTGCATTCCCACCAAGAGTACACAGGATTCCCTTTTCTCCACGTCTTCGCCAGCACCTGTTGATGGTTGATTAATGATAGCCATTTTGATAGCTGTGAGGTGATATCTCACTGTGGTTATACTTTTCATCTGATGATCACTGACATTAAGCATCTTTGCATATGTCTGTTGGTTATCTGTATGTCTCTTTGGAGAAATATCTATTCAGGTTCTTTGCCTATTCCCATTTGTTATTTTTTTGTTTTTTATCCTCACCCAAAGACATTTTTCCATTGTTTTTAGAGAGAGAGGAAGAGAGACAGGAAGAAAGGCACACACATTGATTGGTTGCCTCCTGTATGCATGCGAACCAGGGATCCCACAGTCCAGGACTGGAGATCAAACTCACAACCCAGGCAAGCACCCTGACCTGGAATCAAACCTGCAATCTTTCAGTTACGGCATGATATTCCAACCAATGGAGCCACACCATCCAGGGCCCATTCCCATATTTTAATTGGGTCTTTTTTCCTCCTGGTATATAAATTCTTAACATATTTTGGCAATTAATCCCTTATCAGATGTATCATTTATAAATATGTTCTCCCATTCAGTTCCCTTTTCATTTTGTTGATAGTTTCTTTTGCTGTGCGGAAGATTTTTAGTTTGATGTAGTCCCATATGTTTATTTTTTCCTTTGTTTTCCTTGCCTGAGAAGAAATATTGCCAAAAATATTGCCACAAGAAATGTTCGAGATTTTACTGCCTATATTTTCTTCCAAGAATTTCACGGCTTTGCGATTTCCATTTAACTATTTTATCCATTTGGAGTTTATCCTTGTGTATGGTGTAAACTGGTAGTCTAGTTTCATTTTTTTATGCCCAGTTTTTCCAACACCATTTATTGAGTAGGCTATCTTTAGTCCACTGTATGCTTTTGCCTCCTTTGTCAAATACTAAATATCAGCTAAGTTTTGAATAAAGAATAGAGATTGTCTATGCAAAGGGGGAGGGAAGCATAGTATAATTCAGAGGTTACAAGTCATCCAAAAGCCTGAAATTCAAAGGCACAGTCATTTGAGAAAACAAAACAAACAACGAAAAGCCCTTGACAGCCATGGCGCAGTGAGTAAAATGGAGAGAAGCATGGCGGGTATTTGAAATTGTGGGCAAGAACTAGATTATTCCAGGCTGTGTGGACAATGTTAGGAATTGTGTTTATCCTAGAACAATGCAAAAAAGCCACGACAAATTTGCATTTGAAAAGTTAACTGCTGGTTTTAGAAGATGGCAGCTGAATAGGTAGAAGCAGAGCCCACTTGCTTGGGCTTCCAAACTGGAGTTTTAGCTGAACTTCTGACAACCTGAACAATCAATTGAATCTTAGCTGATAGGAGGTTGTTTTTTTTTTTTAACTTCTTTTTTTTTTAATGTTGTTCAATTACAATTGTCCCCCTTTCCCCCCCTTTACTCTCCCTGGCCCTACCAACCTCCACATCCCACATTCAATGCCCCTCCATTATCTTTGTGCATGGGTCCTTTAAACATGTTCCTTGACAACCCTTCCTCTTCTTTCCCTCTTGATCTCCCCCTCCCCAAATTAAAAAGCTTCTGCATGGCTGAAGAAAACATCAGCAAAATGAAAAGAGAACCAACCACATGGGAAAGTATACTTGCCAATGATAGGAAGTTTTGAAATCAAGGAGTACAGAAGCATCTGGTAAGGGGTTTCTCTAAGTGGAAGGGGAAATACCCTGTGCATGGCTCCTGTCACAGCTGAGAGACCAGGCAGAAACAGCAACTTTGGAGTTCTCCCCCTCCTTGGAGCCAGGGGCCTTCATCCTATGCAGGGATCCCCCAACCCAAAGCAGGGAAAACTCGAGGGAAATCCAGTGAGACTGTGAGACCCAGGCTGCATGCTTACAGCGAGCAGCACTTTCATTACTGAAGTGCCAAGCTGGAGAGCTCAGGATATGGGCTATGGGCTCAGACTGCAAAAGGGACCAGGCTGCCACACCCAGGTCTGTCAGAGGCACTTAAAGGCTGCAGCCAGCAGCGACAAAGAGACATTTTGTTCCTTGGGGAGGTTTTATGTGCAGAGAACCAGACAGTGAATCAGCTCTGCGGTGAGGGCACTGCAGAGAGATTTTTAAAAGGAACTGAAATGTGGATGGGCAAGGACCCTGTGCACAGCCTCTCTGCCAGCAAACGGACCAGACTGAAATCGCAGAGCTCTGGAGCTTCCTCCCCTCTGAATGGTGGAGCCATAAAAGCACAGTAATAAGAAGGGATCTCTGGCAGTGGGAAGCAGTGAGGATCCACCACACCTGGGAAAACCCGAGACTGCAAATTCAGCATGAAGTGTTTCTACAGTTTGGGTGCCAGACCGAAGAGTTCAGTACATGAGCTCGTACTGATGGAGAAGCAATGCTGCTGCCACAGGGCTTCTAAGGGCAGCGATGGCATAAAGGGGATCTCGAATAGCAGGGGAAGCAAAGGCGGGGAAGACCAAAACAGATAACTTGCTGAGTGGACTGGGAAAGAGAACCAGCTTTCTCACTGTCAAGTGTGCAAGCAGCACACTGTGACCTGCTGTGAGCTACCCTTGCCACTGGTGCTGAGGAGGGGAGCCTAGCAGAATGGGGGAAAAATGGCCCTTTGTAAACTTTTCTCAGCTAAACCAAGCTATGCTGGATCTTTGGGTCCTTTCTCACTGACACCAGTCAGATGGAGAGATCCAAAATTTGTGCAATGAGGTTTTTTATTTTATTTTATTTTTTTTAGATTCAGCACATCTTTGCTTGCAAGCAATCCTGGGATTGTGAGGAGCAGAAGTTTCTGAACTGTATCTCCTATAAAGGTGGTAGGCTGGGAGCAAAGAGCTCCTGGAAAGGAGCTCTTGTCCCCTTCCTACAGAGTTGAAGGCACCACCTCCAATGGGGAAACTCTGCTGACAACCCTGCCAAGCCCAAAATTCCCTCACTGGGTGCATTTCCATGGGGGAAGAAGGAGAAACTCCAAATAGAAACTTTCAAAACGTGAGACTTTTGGAGGATATTTTCTGGGAAAAGGACAGAGAGCTTAGCTTCTTACTAAGGTCTTAAGAACGAGAAAGGAAATTTAGTGTCCACTTACAATATGGTCAAGTTCCAACACCTTATAGGAGATTCTTTTTATCTATCCTCTAAAGTCCAGAGCTCACTCCTGCAAAAGAAAAAGGTGAATGTACCCATCTTGGATCAGTAGTGAACTCCTGTGGGAGAGCAGTTGCTGGACTCTGGTAGAAACTGAAGGAGTAGGCCTTGAGTAGGGACTACTACTGTCCACTCTTGGAAGACCCTACAGACTGAAGAACCAACAAAGGGAAAACCTGCTTGTCTTAGGTCAACAAACCTGGTCCTGGTCTCAGCTTACAGACCCTCATCAAAAAGCTCAGGAGAAAAAACAGGTAATTTCAGAAAAACCTAAAAGGGGAGGTCGCCCTCAGGAAGCACTGCTGTTTATACAGAGCTGCCACCAGCTCCAAGCAGGGAAGAGCTGACTGTTCTGAACAGACGGGCCCCTCACATGCACAAGCAGGTCCATTAAACACAGACACAAACAGCAAAAAGCCTGGTAGCTAGAGAAAGACAGCCTAGGGCTGGTTACACATAATGTCTGAAAGCAACCTGTTTCTAAACACCACCTATCTGGACCCAGAACATAAAAGTCAGTGGTGGGCTTCAGCCCACACTAAAGCTTGAACCAACTAGCCACATGATCACTACACCCAAAGGGGGGATTCCTGCAGGGTCCAGACTCTGCTGGAAACGATGCCTTAACAAAGGGCAGCAACCTCCCACTTGGAGGTTGAGGGTTACTCTTAGAGTCGCCCAGCCTGAAAGGATAACTCTACCCACAAAAGAGCCACCAAAATTTAAGATACAAGTACAGTAAGGGTGCCACAGAACCCACAAGAAACACTGCGGGACCATGGAGTTCAGGTGTTCCAAAGGAATATGCAATGGACCCTAGGAAGACACCTTTATCACAGAACAATCAAAGTAGGTTTGGGAGACATAGCACACCTATCTAACATACAGAGATCAAGTGGGGTAACAAATACAAATGTCCCAAGCAAAAGAACAACAGAAATCCCCACAGGAAATAATTGAAAGATATAGATAAAATGGAAGCAACACAAATACCAGATGCAAGTTTTTAAACAATGGTTATAGGGATGCTCAAAGACTTTAGTGAAGAATATATGATCTCGACAGGAACTTAAATAAATAGTAAGCATTGAAAAAATATAGAGACCATAAATAAGAGCCCATCTGAAATTAAGATTACATTATCTGAAATGAATCACTTGAAGAAATCAACAGTAGGTTAGATCAAGCAGAGTATCAAACCAGCAAATTAGAGGACAAGATGACAGTGTCCACCCAAAGAGGAAATGAAAAAGAGAGGAGACTTAAGGGAAACAAGGAAAGTCTAAGGGACCTTTAGGGTAACATCAAGTGTAACAAAATCTACATCAAAACAGTGCCAAAAACAGATGAGTAGGAGAGAGGGATATAGAACCTATTTGAAGAAATAATAGATTTATAGAAAACTTCCCCAAACTTGTGAAGGAAAAGGGCACACAAGTTCTGGAAGGACAGAGAGTCCCCATAAGGATAAACCCAAAGAAAATTTACACCAAGACACATAATAATTAAAATGGCAAAGTTTGAAGACAGAATTTTAAAGGCAGAAAGAGAAAGTCAGTTACATACAAGGGAGCCCCCATTAGAAGCTCAGCTGATTACACAAGAGAAACACTACAGATCAAAAGAGATTGGCAGGAAATATTCGGAGTAATGAAAGCTAAAGACATGCAGCCTAGATTGCTCCATGCAGCAAGGCTGCCATTTAAAATCGAAGGCCAAATAAAGAGCTTCCCAGACCAAGTATGGTTAAAGGAGTTCATTACCACCAAACCAGCTTTGGAAGAAATGTTAAAGAACCTTCTGTAAAAAGAAAAAAAGAGAGAGAGAGAGAGAGAGAGAAAATAGGTAGAATATAAAAAATGGCAATAATCACCTATCTCTAATAACTTTGAATTTAAATGTACTAAGTGCTCCAATCAAAATATAGAGTAGCTGAATGTATAAGAAAACATATGTACATATACATGCATATGTATATGTATACATTTTCAGCATATATATATATACACATATATATACACATACACAAGAATATATGCTGAAAATACTATATATACATGGATAAGAAAAGGGACCCACTTCAGAGCAAAAGATTTCCACAGGATGAAAGTAAAGGGATGGAGGAAAGATTCCATGCAAATGGAAGCAAAAACAAAGCAGGGTAGCAATACATATACCTGACAAACTAACTTCAAAATGAAGACCATAAAAGATAAAGACAGTCAGCACATGATCTCACTTATATGTGGAATCTAATGAACACAATAAACTAATGAACAAAATAGTAATAGAAGCTTAGATATAGAAAAGAAACTGACAGCTGCTGGAAAGGATGGGAAGATAGGATAAAAAATGGTAAAGGGATTAACTAAAAAACATTTATGCACAACCAATGGACACAGTCAATAATATGGGTATTAGCCTGGGGATGGGAGAGGATGGGGCTTGGTGGAGATGGGAAAAAGGAGAAAAAGCAGGAACAACTGTAACAGCATAAACAATAAAAATTAAAAAAAAATTGCATATGGGGACAGATGTTAACTAGACTTACTGTGATTATTTCACCATATACACAAATATGAATAATTGTGCTGCATACTTGAAAGCAATGTAATGTATATTAATTTACCTCAATAAGTGAAGATCAAACTCAAAGATTAAAAAATAGAAGTTAATTGTTATTGCTGAGAATGGTTGGAAGTAGAGACAAGCATTGATAAGGTAAGATCTGCAATTAGGGAGAAAATAATTCCTGATTGTCAAGGACCATTCTTGTATAAGTCCATTATATTTATATAATTACTTATATCAGCCTGTTCATGTTAAAAAGTGCCTCAATTCAAAAAGTAAATTATTATAGTCATTACAAGAAGACTTTTGTGCTTATCAGGAATTAGGGATTGAAGATGACATCAAGTGGATAAACTCGAGATTTATTTAAATGTTGAATATTATGATTTGACAGGGATATGAGAATGAGAATGACAAGTTAGGGATGATGTCAGTCAAGGATTCTAGCTTGCACAACTGGTAGAGGGTGACACCACTCACCAGAAACTTTGGGACAGGGTACAGTTTGAATGCTAGGAGCATCAGGAGTACAAAACAAGAGGTGTACTAAATGAATGCAGCTTTTGACACGTTGAGTTTTAATAGTCTGTGACACATCGTATTAGAAATATCAAACGTAAAAGTGGACCTGATACTTAATCTACAGCTCTACAGTGTATTTCTAAATGCTAACGGACAATGAAGTATGGACAAAGGCCCTGTGGTAGACGTAACTGGCTAAGAAAAAAGCCAAGAACTGGTTTCAAAATATGACAGTAGTGAAAGGGAAGGTAAGCTGTTCATGTATGTCAAAAGAATATGAAGATGGTGAAAAAAGGGAATATGATATTCTATAATCTTATAGGAAAGAGTATATCAAGAGGAAACACTGAAAAATTTTAAGCAAGTTTTCTAAGATGTTACATATGATGAGGCCCACTGGACTTAACTACCTGGGTAAAGTCTAAAGAAGCCTTTGGCATCTTTACATACAAATGAAATATGTGTCATATAGGAAAAAAATAAATCCCATGAAATAATCACTTTTGATCTTCATTAAGTATTCTTTTTGAACACAATTTATCATTATATACTGTCTACACCTTTGCAAATGATGTTGTCATCTCCCAGCTGTTAGTTAAAGATGTATTATTCTAACTAATGTTTTCAGCCATTTCAGTAATATAATATAATCCTTATCTGACTTCCTTGACATGTCATTACTGCACTGTCAATCTTCAACGGTGGGCAACCACACTACTGTTCCTGGATTACTGAATGTTACATGAGAAAGTTACAACATCATGCTAGTACAATAGCCCACTCACCAAATATTTAACATGCTGGGCATTTATGATGTGCCAGGCACTGTGATATACAACAGGTTTACTCCAATATAAGCAGATGAGCAGATGGGATTCTCTTCTAAGTGAGTACATTTGGTCTAGTATTCATGAGCTTTCTAGATACTTAAAGTTTTTGTAAAATAAAAGATATAACCCCTAAAACAAAACAGTCATTGCTGCATGTGAACAAGAACCTGCTTTATTTATAAAAATGTGTGATTCACATAGACTAAAGAAAATTTGGAAAAATTATACTTTTGGACTATTCACTCATAGGACAATCAGGTTATGAAATGACTCCATCAGAAATTAGCAGAGCACTACCATAATTCAGAAAATATTTTGTAATAGTCATTAAATAATGTATCAATAAGTGTTAAGTGATTATAAAGTAAACTGGTAATTACTAGATAAATAATGAAACAACAAGAATCATAGCCATGAATGCAAAAAAATGAATAGAATTGGGAATAAATATAGCAAAATGCCACTGTAGTATACACTCTCTTTCACTCAATGCCTAATAAACTGACCCAAATAAATCAGAAAATTACTAACTAAGCAAAATAGGTTAGGATCTTCACATATACATTTTTAAAAAATGGTGGTCAAGATCAACTTCTACTTTCTGCAATATGGCTAACTAAATATCTTGAAAAGAACTTTGATTCAACACAGAACAGACTGATAAAATACGTTTTAAAAGATCCGTAACATACAGAGATGAGTTCACAGAAAAAGTGGAGGAAATATGCAACAGACAAGAACAACAAAAATGCAGGAGAGTCAGCTACGGCTGTCCAGTTTAATTAAACAAGAAGCCTGGGTTTCAATGGCCACTGTGCGGAGAAGGCAATATTGTTTTCATGCAGGTTACTGGGACTGAGGTTAAACCCCCAAGGAAGGTGTATGTGAGGAGCAACATACCCACTGACAGAATAATGAGAGAAGGAAAATTGCCTAAGCTAAGACTTGAGTGGAAAACAAACAAACAAGTTTCAATACAGGCATATTTCACAGAACATCTCCTGAATTAGTATTTCTTTTGGAAGAATATCTCTTGGTTTTTAATATCTGATTTTCCTATGAAGTAAACTTCAAAACGCATCAGCCAATGCTTACAGGAGAAAAGGGCCTTAACCCCACACAGGGATCCCCAACCCACAGATGGGAAAAAGAGACAGTGTGGCATCTGGCAGTGGGGATCAGTGGGGGGCCACTGTGCCTGGAGGCCTGAGCACACACACTCAGCATGGAGACCCCGACTGCTGCAGAGCCAGCCCGGCGTTCACAGTGCAGGTCCAGACTGCAGGGACGGCCATGCCGTCGTCACACTACTGGTCCTTTACAGAGACACATGTGCATTCCTGCACTTGCTGTGCTCTATTATTTTTAAAAGGTGAATCTTTAAATTGGCTATTAAAGTATAAATCTTGTAGTAAGCATTGGAGTAACCAAGAGGAAAAAATAATTTATATTACTATAATTTTCAAATCTGTAAATCAAAAATGCTGCTCTCATTATTTTGAAGAAAATCATATTATCTTGACATTTTAATTCTTAGAAAACTTGTAAAAAGAGTATTCTCTCAAATTTGTACTACTTTAATATATAAAAGCATTGAAAACTATAAAATGGAATTAAGAAAGTTAAATAGACCACAGAAAAGTCAAATCATTTTTAAAATTAAAGGTATCCAACGATCAACAATCACGGCTCTGGAAAGGTAAGCTAAGTTCTCATTGTGTTTGCATAAATGTATTTTTAGATGAAACAAAGCCTCACATTTGGTGATGAGCATTATTCCCTCCTTTTTATATTTAGTTGGCACACTATTTAACAGTAATGATAGTAAGCCCATCATATCATACATTTTGAGAAGACAATATTAGGATTTTTCTTACTCTTCATATTTATGAGTACTTAAGATATCACAGATACATTTTTTCCTTAAAAAGATAATTTTCCATGATTATTACCTGAATATTTGAAAGGATACACATTAAAGATTTTTATTTTCTGAGTCAAAAGTTATTAGAGACTTAAATAAAACATTTTTTATGACCTTACTGTGTCTATTCTCTAAGGCAATATAAAAGGATGTAAAGAACATACTAGAATGGACCTTTTATAATTATTCTGCCCCTTATGCATGCTTAAACATTTCTCCAAAGCACAAATGCTTTTTCAGTGAGAAACCTAATGAGTTAAGTATCTGCCATTACGACGAGCACTTACATACCTATTTTTTTTTTATGCACAACTTCAAGGTAACAAAAATGCTGAATTATATTCATGAGAAAAAAGTAAAAAAAAATAAACATATTGTGTGTAAAGAAGATAAATAACAAGTTTACACAGCTGCTGTTTTTCAATTTTAGAAAAGTTACTCCATGCCAAGGTCACTGCATGTGAAATTATTGGCATTTTTATTGAAACCCAGCACTCTTTGCACAAAAAAAGCTGTAAATCTATCTAAGACAGTGATTGGGGAGGTAAAGCAGAGATATAACATCTGTCAAGCAGTTATGCATCTGGCTTAAAGAAAGGGCTTCTTATTTTCATAAAAGGCAGTTTTACCAGACTCTGTAGGAACAAAGATAGACAAATATTTAACAGAATGCCAAGAAATTGAAAGAAAAACCATGTGTATATTTCTATTTGTATATTTCTATATAATACATATACTTAGTATGTTGTAGAAAAAAACAGATGTATATATGGGAAAGATACATCCTTATTGAACACAACTTTACCCCATAGTGTTGATTAATGGGCCAGTGTAACCTAAGAAGTGAGTCTGTATCTCAGGCTCCACTATGAGTAATTCTGACTTGTGTTCATGACACCTTCTAAAAGGCATGCTTATCAAATACACATGTGACATAATCCCCCAAGGCACACAGTAAAGCAGATTAAATTCATAAAGATGATACAAGTGAAAAATAAAATACTATGAAAAATAAACCCATTGTTGTGTGAGGAGATTGGGAAAGGATTATATTAAGTGCAATATTCAGTTTTAAAAATCAATCTCATCATTAAATATTGGAGGAGGGGAGCTTTACAAGTCAGGGGAAAGCTATAAACAACTCTTAACAGGCTACAAGATCAATAAGTAACCTCAATTTGACATTTCACACGTGCTTTCCTTTAAAATATGTTCCATAACAAAAGAGGAAGTTAAGTTCATCACCCGTAGTGGTAGTATATTGTACTCTGTACTCATTGCCATTCCTTAAAAGAAACATTGACTAATTACTGGACATAGAGTGTTCAAGTACCTAAAACTGTAGAACACAGAGAAGCACTTAGACTAACATGATTATTTAACACAGATGAGATAAAATAATGATTCATTTTCTATATTCAGTATGTGAAAGGCTTTAAATTCTACATTTTAGGGGGTGATATAGAAAATCTATATATTTTTTCTGATCTAAGAGGCATAGGTCTAGTGGTGTTGGTGATAGGCAGCTATTTAATGAAAGGGTAGAATCATGAGAAGGAAGTTTTGGGATATGCGGGAAAATGTCTCAAGGATGAAAGGATCATTTGGGATGGTAATTGTTGTTGACAGTTCAGTAAACTTTTGAAATTTCTTCAAAAAAAGACACCTCTAGGGCTTTCAAAAGAAAACAACTGCAAGCCAAACTATCAGGGTATCGACATACTCAGTTTTAAGAATAATTAAATGGATATTGCAAATAGTTTAGCTTTGGAATTGAACACCAATAAAAAGCATGATTTCTAGTATAAGTAAAAGCAAACAAGACTTATTTTAATATAAAATATAACTTTGTAGTTGAACAAAAATTAAAACAATTAAAAATAAATAAATAAGTCATTTTGTCCACTCCCCTCCCCCTCAAAAAAGGATATAGGAATCCCATTCTAACCCATCTCTCCTATGGAAAACAGCTGAAAAATTTTAGACAAAATGTAACTACCTGAGAATTCTGAAAGTATTAACACTATAAAAGAGTGGATTGTGGAGAGGAGTCAAAATGTGAAGACTCCATGGAGAGGAAGGGGTGAGTTACTCATGATTTCGAACCACAGTAGGCCCTAACTGCAGAAGTACAAGGAACCATATGATGGTGGCTAATATGCTAAGAGAACCTCTGTTTTCTGGCTAGAGTAATTTGGAAAAGGGGTCCTTGTTGGCTGGAGAGTACATGAATGTTCTGGAGAAAAGAGAGCTAAAGAATGAAATTCTACAGTTCTGTCTGTGAAGTTATACAAGACAAAAAATCAACCAGCATAAAACAGATGTATATAACAGCATCAACCAGTGGACCTAACTAATAATTATAGAATACTGCCCAACCAATAGCAGAAGATAAAATATTTTCAAGTGCACATGGAACTTTCACCAAAAAGATTATAATTTCTGTAATAAAAACATCTCCAAATATTTTAAAAAATATAAGTCATACAAAGCATATTCTCTTACAACCATGAAACAGAAGAAAATAATCATACAGAAAGATACCTTAAAATATACAAATATTTGGGAATTAGAGATCACATCTAAATAACCCATGGGTCAAACAGGCAGTCATAGTAAAGTTAGAAAAAAATTAAATCAAATATAAAATTGCAAAATTTGTGGAATTCTGCTAAATGTTTCATGGAAGAAAATTTATTGCATTAAATGCTATATTGGAGATACATTAAATCAATCTCAAAGCTTCCACTTTGAGAACCTAGAAAAGAGGAAATTTAACCCAGAGAAAACAGGAGCAAAGAAAAAGTATATAAAAAATAAATTAACTTGAAAACAGAAACAATAGAAAAACTTAATAGAACCCAAAGCATATTTATCAAATAAATTAGTAAAAATTGGTAAACTCTAGCCATACTGACATGAAAAGAGAATAAATTACTAGTGACAAAATGAAGAGTAACATGGACTCAGAAACTAGACAGTAAAAGGATAAATTTTGACAATAATGATGATACAAAATTCTTAAAGACATGAACCAGGAAAGTTAATTAAAGTATAGATAGCTTGTATAGATAATTTATACCATATTTCTTAAGATATGAATTTATAGTTTTCAAATTTCAACAAATAAAACTTAGGTCCAGATGTCTTCACTGGCAAATTATACCAAATATTTGATTAAAAAATATTTCTATGTAAACATTGCCAAAATACAAGAGAAGAAAATACTCTGCAATATTTTCTAAATTAAATCCCCAATACACGCAATATTTGCTAAATTATGTGTGTATGGGTTTGTATACATATATATAAATAAATGGATGCTTGGATGAATACAAAAATTATAAAAATGTCTACAATGAAATCAATTATTGAAGACAGTAGTATGCAAACTGAATGTGCATCTGAATCACATGAATGGCCTGTGAAAACACAGATTGCTGGGCCTCACTCCCGGAATTTCTGATTCAGTAGGTCTGAAGTTGGTTCTCAAGAACTTAATTTCTAACAAGGTCTCAGAAATGGAGATGCAGCTGGTTCATGGATCACATTTAGACAATACTTGTTTTAAGATAATTAATCTTATGGTGGTGAAGCATTAGGTTGTCATTACACTATAATACATTTTAAATAAATGCCAGTGTAAAAAATTGATTGTGGTGTTTCATTTAAAATATGACAGGACTAGAAGAAATGCAACCAAATATTCCTTAAACCATTTAATCAACAACACAAACAAGCAAGTGAAGTATAACCAGAGACACTGAAATAAAGAACAAACTGTCAGTAACCAGAGGGGAGGGGGAAGGGGAAGGGTCATCAAGGAAATGTATAAAGGACCCATGGACAAAGCTAAAGGGGGGGTAGGATCTAGGGTGGGAGGTGGGGAGGTTTGGGGTGGGGAGAGTGGGGGGGAATGGAGACAACTGTACTTGAACAGCAATTAAAAAAAGAAAGGTTGGATTTAAAAATTTTTAAGATACCACTTAGTTTAAAATTTAAAATCTTCAAAGAAATAATTACAACAAAATTTTTCTATTAAAAATAAATAAAAAATAAAATTGGATACTATCAACCTTCTCTTTACACATTTTACTTTTGTAATTCTAATAAAAGGTAGATTATAATAAAACCAACACTATATGCTCCTCACCCACCTGATTCACCAAATCTTAACATTTTACTTTTCTTCACAGTTAATATTTGCTCATTTTCTTCTCTTTCCCTCCCTTTTTCTCATACTCTTTCTCTTTTCACACAAACACATGTACATACCCATTTGCACACACAAATGTACAAATGTACATTTTTCACTTAATAATAAATTTCAGACATGAGGTTGAAAGGATACCTCTGCTTCGATATATCAATATGCATTTCCTAAGGTAAAGCACTTTCTCTAACATAACCACAAAACTACAATGACATCTGAAAAATCCAATATTAACATACCTACACACACTTTTTTTATTTTTACTGTTTACACTATTACAGATGTCCTCCTTCACTCTCCCTTTTGCTCAGACCCCTCTCCTTTGCCCAGACCCCCTCCCCTTTGCAGAGACCCCTATATCACCCTTTCCTTCCGGCCATCACCAAATTGTCATCGCGTCAATGCATTTTACATACATGTTCTTTGCTAATCTTTGTATCTTCTTTTTTATTTTATTTTATTTATTTATTTTTAGAAAGGGAAGAGAGAGAGAAAGAGAGAGAGAGAGAGACAAACATCAATGTGCGGTTGCTGGGGCCGTGGCCTGCAACCCAGGCATGTGCCCTGACTGGGAATAGAACCTTCAATGCTTTGGTTCGCAGCCTGCGCTCAATCCACTGAGCTAAGCCAGCCAGGGCCCTTGTATCTTCTTTTATCCAATCCCCTCCACCCCTTCCCCTCTGACAATTGTCACTCTGTTCCATGCTTCTGGTTCTATTTTGCTCATCAGTTTATTTTGTTCATTAGATTCCACATAAAGGTGAGATCATATCGTATTTGTTTGACAGACTGGCTTATTTCACTTAGCAGAATAATCTCCAGGTCCATCCATGCTGTAACAAAGGTAAGAAGAGTTCCTTTCCCTCCCCACCCAGCAGACTGGTGCAGCCACTGTGGAAATATTAAAAATGGCACTGCCTTTTGACCCAGTGGTTCCAATTCTGGGAATATATCCTAAGAATCCTGAAACACCAATTCAAAAGAATATAAGCATCCCTATGTCCCACAGCTGTGCTATTTACAATAGCCAAGATCTGAAAACAATCCAAGTGCTCATCAGTAGATGAGATGATAAAAATCTGGTATATTTACACAGTGGAATAGGACACACCAACACTTTTTAATATACAGTCCATTTTCAAACTTTCCCAACTGTCTTAGTCACTTTTTAAAAATATCCATTTAAAATAATTAAAATATCAAGTACTGTTTCCATAGAAAAAACCACTCTGAAGTTGATAAGAAGCAGAATAATGTCTGAATGGAGACTTCTCTCCCAATTTGTTGTAATTTAGTACATTTCACATTACTTCATTTATACTACCAGGATTTATTTCGTCTCTTAATCCCATTAATGATCCACATAAAAAAGGAAATAATATGTTATGATTTTTTAAACTTATTTCTGATAACTGAAAGGGGGGATGTGATAAAATTAGGTCAAGTGAGAAAATAAAATATTCGTTAGAAGGATAAAATGGTGAATGCTAGTCTACTGTCATGGCAAGATCAAATTTCTCCTAAAGATATTTGTAGATTGACTATAAAGAAACAATGAAAAGCACTGACTTTACTTTAGACAATTTGGACAGCCAAAATTTAAATGTCATCAAACAAAAACCACAAAAAATACTTCCCGAATATGTTACTCCTTCTACAAAGCATGAGTGATTCACTAATAGTTCCATTTCATAGGTTCACACCTGTTCATATTTTATGAAGAGATGTTCAATGATTAATCAAATGTTCACATCTGTCACTGTACTGAAGCTTGGTATTCAGAAGTACAGCAATGCATAATAATTACAAGAAGAAAATATTCAATGTACACATTACTGGTAAAAAGTAAAAAATTACAGAAAAATTCTTCTACTTTGACTTCATCATTTGATTTTTTAATATGTAATAAAATCATATCCATTTAAAATAATCCTTTAGAAGTTAATCTTTGCTAAAAAGACACTTTACTTGACTTACAATTGATTATCATAGAAAAGAAAATTTAAAGTAAAATGAAATAAAGAGATGAAAAAAATAAGCAGGCACAATTCAAACAAATACCAACAACCTTCTATCATTCTATCATTCTTTTTTTCTTTTTAATTTTTTATTGTTGTTTAAAATGTTTTATTGTTTATCGTTGTTTAAATTTTGTACTGTTGTTGTTCCATTTCCCCCCATTATTCTCCTCTCCCCACCACCCCCACCTCCCACATTCAATCTCCCCCACCCGTGGTCTCTACCATTCTTGTGATTCTTAAATACAGCTAAGAGATTATTCTCTGCACAATTCTGCCTTTCTTTTTAACATAAATCTCTCTCTTTTTTGTTGAGAATTCCATAATATACATGTTGAATATAGCATTTAATTAATTTTATGGCAACTTTTATGTTTTTTGTTATTTTTATGTAATTGATAAAAAACAGTGCTTTCTTATTTTGTTTGTATTTTTAAATTGTTAAAGTGAACACTGCTTCATCGATTGTGACTTGATAATATTTCTTCTTTTGTGAATTACCTGTATATAAATGGATTTTGAATATATTTCTTCTTGTTATTGAATAAAAAGTCATTTTATATAATAAAATTTTTGCTTAAGTTTTTATAATTGCTTATATTGCTTCTGATATGTATTTTGTTATTAAATATTATATAGCCAAATATAGTTATATTTTCCAATTTTTATTTGATATTTTGATGTAAATAATAAACTTATACTATAAAAATAAATGTGTCAATATTTTAAAGGTCAATTCAATGAACCAATATTTCTAATGAGAAATTGTTGATGATGACAAAACCATGCACTGATAATCTATTCAGTGAATAAGATAAAGCATTGAATATAAATAAAATTGATTAAGAAAAGTTAATTAATATGCTATCAGATTCTATACTTTAAATAACCTGTAAGAAACTATGACTTGTCAACTTTTCTTGTTTCTCAGAAAGGAATATCCACAATTGTCTGAAATTACTATCAAAGTATTTTTTCCTTCTCCCACATATTTGAGAATAAATTTTCTACATCCACTTCAGCCAAAACAACATGTAACAGACAGAACAGAATAGAAGATCTGAGATTCCAGCTGTAATCTATGAAGATAGGTATTAGCCAAAAAAAAAAAAATTTACAAAAATGTATAACAATGCAAATATTCTCAATGATTGTTATTTTGGACATATACTGTCACTTATCGAAAAAATACAGTATTCATATTAGCATGTATTGGATATATTACATTTTTCATAAATTTATATAAGTACTTTTAATTTGTAAGAAAATAAACATTAACTGTTATAACCCAAATAATTGGAATATTTGGGGGGTAATCAATTATTAGTCGACATCTTGAGACATGGTGACTTGCATATGAATTCATGGGCAACCTGCTGTTCTTCCAGGGTCAGGACTCTTCTCATTTCCATTGTATTCAAACATGACTCCCCTTTGATCTTATCATGACTTAAAATTTCTCCCTAGTGTATTGCCACATCTACATTTACAAATGCAAATATCATTCATTTTAATTTAATCAATATGGAGTTTGTTTTTGGAAATGTATAGTAGTTTTAAAGTTGTATATTTGATTAGAGTATTCTTTATGACATCTAACTTTATAAGAAATATAATTATGTAATTTTTATTCAGCATACAGCAGGTTAAGTAAAAAATATGAATCTGAAATGTTTTCTTATATTAGCATATATTTTGATGGATAGTATTTTCAGGAATAATTTTGGTATAATTATTTGTTTCTTAAAAGCATGAAACAATAATGTAATTTGAGTATAATTAATGAATGCTACATGAAGCAAAAATACAAATACTTCATGGTAACAGGACAATTAATTTTTGACAAAAGTTAAAATGATAAAAGAAAATGAAAAAATAGCTTGAGACTTTGAAATTAACTATATATGTATCTCTCTTGAAAGATCAGAATGCCTACTAAAATTAAAAAGAAGTGTTGAATTTGGGAATGTTATATTCATTTACTTAGATATTCCATTAACATATGATATATAAAGTATAAAAAGTTTTGATGAAATAGATACAACTTCATGTTAAATATTCAGAAATGTTTAAATTTACCAAAAGAATTTAATAAGGTTCTCTGTACCCCTGAAATGCTAATTATTGCTATCCAAATATACTCTTCTAAATACAATGGTATCATACATACACAGCATCCAGTCAATGCTTGTTGACATTCTCATCTGAGAAGAGATGCCCCTTTGTGCCTCAGTTATAACAGCTTTCAACACCACGAGCCATTTCCAGCCTCAGCGCTATTACACAGTGTACTGGTGCAGCCACTGTGGAAAGCAGTATGGAGTTACCCCCCCAAAATTAAAAATATTACTACTTTATGACCAAACAATCCTACTTCTGGGATTATATTCAATAAGCCCAAAACACTTATTCGAAAGAACATTCTCACTTTTTTGTTCATGGGTGCGTTATTTACAATAGCCAAGATCTGGGAACAGCCCATTTGCCCATCAGGGGATGAATGGATAAAAAAAGCTGTGGTACAACTGCACAATGGAATACCTCTCAGTTGAAAGAGAAGGAATCCCTACCTTTTGTGAAAACATGAATGAACCAGTAGAGTATTATGCTAACTGAAATAAGCCAGTCAAAGAAAAGGAAGTATCATATGATTTCAATTACACGTGGAATCTAATGAACGATATAAACTAAAAAATCAGAGAAAGACTCATGGAGACAAAGAGCAGACTGACAACTGTCAGAGGGGAAGGGCTTGGGAGCTGGTGGGAAGGGTAAAGGAATTAAGCAAGAAAAAAAAGAAAGACTCACGGAAACAGACAATAGTAGGGTGATGTGACTGGGGTGGTAGGAGGCAGTAGAAAAGGGTAAAGGGGGGTATGTGGTGATAGAAAGAGGCTTGACTTGGGGCACTAAACACACAATAAAACAAACATACTATACACTGTAGAACTGTATACCTGAAATATATATCATTTTATTAACCAATATCACTCCAGTATATTCACTTAGAAAGATCTCTCCCCTGGGCACCTGTCACAGATTGCTTTTATAAATGTTAAAAACTTTATTTTAAATATGACTTCCCTTTGACAGGGTTTCACTGGCCACCTAATAGAAGTTACCTTTTACCTGAAGAGCTGTATTAACACCTCAATTGTGATCACAAATGTGTTTGTACACATATATCTATATAAATATTTCATCAGTACCCTTTTTACAATGTTTTTAAATATATAAGATGTTTCCATTCTTAAAAGAAATATACACATTTGTTAGCTGAATAAAAATAATTGAAATTATTTTCAACTCATTACATGGAACATTCTCCCAGAAAGGTGATATGTAAAGTCACAAATCAAGTCCTAACAAATTCAAGGAAATTGAAATCATATCCTGCATCTTGTCTGACTATAATGAAATGAAACTAGGAATCAGCAACAGTAGGAAAACTGGGACATTCTCATATATGTGCAAATAAAACAGCATACTCCCGAACAATCAATGGGTCAAAGGAGACATCCAAAGGGAATTGTAAAAATACCCTGAAACAAATGAAAATGAAACACACCATACCAAAAAGAACATCATAAATACCGTAAAAGCAGTTTTAAGAAGGTAGTTTATAGCTATAAAAACCTAGATTAAGAAAAGAAAAATCAAGTAAACAACCTTGCTTTACAACAAAAGGAATTATAAATAGAAGGAAAAAAACTAAGCCCTAATGTAGCAGACGGAAGGAAATAACAAAGACCAGAGCAGAAACAAATGAAATAGAAACTAGAGACAATAGACAATACCAACAGAAATAAGAGCTGTTTTTTAAATAACACTAACAAACCTTTAGCTAGACTGAGAAAAACAGAGATAAGACTCAAATAAATGAAAACAGAAAGGGGAGACATTACAATTCTGCAAAATACAAAGGATCACTAGGCTACTATGGAAATTTTTTTTCTCTAAGCAATTTATAATATAATAAGAAATTGTGCTCATAGCAATGTGTACTTGCATTCATTATTTTTCAATGGCTTGTAAGATTTTGTGAACCTACTCACTATAAGGTGAAATATATGAGGTCTGTCTTGAAAAAGTTGAGCCATTATTAATATAATGAGAATGCTTTGCTACTCATTATAAGGTAAAATATATGAGGTCTGTCTGGAAAAAGTCCAGCTATTGTTAATATAATGAGAATGCTTTGTGCGACATTGATGTAACTTGGCAGCCAAGGAGAGTGGATTGGCATGTGAATGTGTGAACAATGACGACTTTGCTGTACTAGTTAGTGGGTACTGTGGATGCTGTTGAGTGAGCATGTTGCACTGTGTGGCTGTCTCATTCAATGGCTGAGCAAATAGAGCAACAAATATGCATCGAATTTTGCATTAAGCTTGAACATTCCTCTGCAGAAACTATTCAGATGATTCAAAAGACTGGAGCTATGGACAACTGGTGATTGGCAGCTTCATCATGACAATGTGCCCATTCATACATCACATCTTGTGCAGAGTTTTCTGGCACAATAATCAAATCACCCAGGTGACTCACGCCCCTACAGCCCAGATTTCCTGCCTTGTGACTTCTGGCTTTTCCCAAAACTAAAAGTGCCTTTGCAAGGAAAGAGATTTCAGACCATCAAAGAGATTGAGGAAAATATGACAGGGTAGCTGATGGCAATTGGGAGAACTGTGTGAGGTCCCAAGGTGCCTATTTTGAATGACTGAGGCATCACTGTCCTATGTACAATGCTTTTTCTATCTTGTATCTTTTTCAATAAATGTCTCTATTTTTGGACAGACCTTGTAATTCAGCATATGGACCACTGTTATTGCTGCTTGGGATTATTTGGTAATGGTATTTTGTGAATGAGAACACTTACTGTTTCAATAACTTGTTTCTATTGCCTTGGGACTACAAATACCTTTCCAAATGTCTGAGTAATCAGTTTGACACTGATGCACAGAAAGACCCCTGCCACCAAGAAATGGTAAAATGTATATGACTAATAATCTGCTCCAAAGATGAAACTTAGAGCACTGTATGTACATCCCAAATGAGTGGCCCTATATTTAGATATTTAAGACTCACAGTTAATCCTGGGCTGCTTTAGCTCACTGGGAAGTCAGAGAGAAGGAAGCCTTGGAGACAGGTTCAGGTTAGCCTGGGATAAGCTGCTGCTGCCCACTGTTCCAGGAGTTGCAAGTCTCTTCCTGTCCCTTAGAGTTTAGAAGATGCATGCCTGTGGGGGAAGAGGAGGGGAAGGGCAGGGCGCTGGCCTGCTCCCTGGAGGGAGAGCACACTCTTTGGGTCCTCTGTCCTTCAGGTTTTATCTCTCTTGCGGGTAGGGATTTTAGGGGAGGCCTCAGGGCAGGATTTCAGCAGAATATTTATCAGCCTTCTGGTGTATCCAATCAGTCTCCACTAATTGTTTAGTATCAGGGCAGGGTCATTAGTCAATGTAGCTGGTCCTGAGACAGCCATGGTGTTGCTTGTCTGGTTCTGCTCTTTCCCTGGGCCTGGAGCTGAAATACATCTGAGGCCTAGATGTTATCACTAGGGAGTAAAGGTCAGCGGGTCCAAACTGCATGACCAGCTATATGCTAGGCGTGGAATCATTACCTTGGGGGCAAGTTCCTTGCTTATGCAGTTCTGCCTCTTATTGGGCACCCAGGGCTTTCCACACTGGTGACATTCTGTACCTGGTCCCTCATCCTTGCTCTGCTCATGTCTGTCTAACTGCCTACACCAGTCAGTCATCAGAGGACTGGGCAGAATTATCTCAACATGGTCCTCAAGTGTTGAGGGGATGAGCAGGCAATTCCTAAAGTGTGTCAGTGATGAGCCAGCTATAATGGATTTAGCAGACCAATACTTTAAATAAGCTATTTTAATGATCTCTAAAGCTGAAAATAAAATGTTCTTTAATGAGTGAAAAGAAAGGTAGTATCAGCAGAGAAATGAAAACAATAAAATATGCCAAAGTTGAACTGAAGAGTTTAATAATTTAAATGAAAATCATGGGATTGGCTTAAGGGCACCCTGGAGATAGTGGAAGAAATTGTTAATAGATGTGAAGACAAATTAATGAAAATTATTCAAAACTAAAAACAGTGAACAAATTGAAGTAAAAAGAACAGAGCCGCAGTGACCTGTGGGACAATATCAGTAGATGCCCTCACAGAAGGAAAGTATGGGGGAGACCAGGGCAGAAAAGTATTTTTTTAAATGGCAAACTTTATGAATTTTGGGAGAGAAAAACATCAGCTTATAAATAAAAAATTCAGCAAGCACCAAGAAAGACAAATGTAATGAAAACCATAAATGGATGTTAAATTTTTTCAAGAGGTAGTCTGTGAGTAATCTATATTTCTATTAAAATGAAGGATAAAATAATATTATTCCAATGGATTTTTTTAAAAAGATAACTAGACATAATTCAACACTCATTTATCAATAAAAGGAAAAAAGAAGGAAGAAAAACATTCTTAACAAACTAGATTTTCTTTAATATGACTTTGTTTTCTAACAACTATATCAAACTTCGTATTTTAGAGTAAATTATTAATGCCTTTCCCCTAAGAATAGATAGGACTCAGGGATGAACTACATACTGTAATGTCTTAGAAATAAAAAATTCACATCTGCACTTTGAAGGTGCTTGGAAGTACCGTAATTTGCAATGTGTGTTTTACCTAGAATGTCACATGCTTATTTAGCCTTGATGCTATTTTCTTCCTTACATAGAATATGCAGTTTAAAAAAAAAAATACTGTCCTGGTCTAAATAATTGAGATTTCTCACTGTTTTCTTATTAAGGGAAGTAGAGACTTCAGATTTAGCACATATCATTTTTGATCACTATAAATAGTTACAGTGAATAGTTTCTTATAATTCATAGTATAATTTCATTGTGAGAAAGCTTGGTTCTTCTTGCCTATGCAGTAAAGAATTAAAGATCAGCAAGTTTGTTGGTATGCAACCGAAGTTTATTAGTGATACCTCCCATGGAAGAAAACGGGCCTTGCCGAGGAGGGGGAGAAAGACACAGGGCATAGGTAAGAGTTCTTAGTCCTCAGGACAAAGTTTATGGGAGGGATGAAGATGAGTTACACACTGATTGGCAGGTGTAGGTGGTGCCTGCTTTCCCCTAGGAAGACGTGACCACCTAAACGTAGGCACATGTGGGGGTCTGTTTCCCCAAGTTCTTATCTTTTGCCAGACCACATTTGGTCATCTGTTGTAAAACAGATACATGACCTCCAGGCAGTCAATCAAAGTTAGGGCAATTAAAAAGTTATTTACGGGCTTTTTCTGTAAGCACTATATGTAATCAAATGTGGGTCTGGCTGCCTATTGCTATGAAAGCCAACACTAGAGAGGTGGGTGCTGATGTAAAGAAAAGTGGTTTATTTGCAGGTGCTGGCCATGTGGAAGATGGGGGACTCACATCTCAAAGCCCATCTCCTGGAAGATGGGGGACTCATGTCATAAAGCCCATCTCTACCACTCAGTGGAGGCAGAGTTTTCATAAACAGGGAGAGGGGGACAGAACGAAGAGACCAAGGGAGGAGGCTGCAGTGTTCTCTACGTGCAGATGAGCACGGTCCATTCTGATAAGGCAAGTGATAGTCCCATGTGCATCATCCTGGTTTCGCTATCCTGGCTTCGTATCATCCTAGCTCCATGGATAAAGGTCGGCAAATCTCTCAGAACTGGGATGCTTGAAGGTCAGAGTCTCTATCTTTTGAAACTAGTTCCTGGGATTTCCTACAAAAATGCTGTTTACCTACAAGCTACATATTAGTCCAAGGCAGCATTTACAGAAACAATGTGAAAAGAATGGTGGTGCGGGTTACAATTCCCCACTGTTACAATTTTCCACTGTTATAATTTTCTACTGTTGCAAATGGACTCCCTCCTCTTTCTAACTTTTACCTAACAGTTTATCATCCATTTATTTTCAGAAGTTTATCTGTTTTTATTCATAATGTTTCAAGTTACATAACTTCTCTGAAGGTCACTCTATATAGATGCCTAGACCAGGCCACAATGGATCATGGTGGTACCTACTGGACACAGATATTCCATACACACAGCAAGCAACGAAAATCAACCAGTCTTTACAGACCTCTTTTTTAAGCTAAATTGTGACTGAATTTGTGTGTTACGGTTTCCTGACTTTATTGCCCTATTAACCCTTACAATGACACCAAATTTAAATGCACTCAGTAATTATGGTTGGTAGGGGTGATTCTGTAAAAAACAATATAAATGAAGCCACTTCAAAATGGAATCAGAGCTGTCATCCTGAGGAACTGCCTTGCACATGTTAACTCCTCACACCCTTGGAACGTTTGAACTAAACAAAATAAACTTGGGACTGGTCCAAAGCAACATTGTATTTCAAACAACTGTCTGCAATCTTAACAGGAAGGCAGACATTCTCAGCACTCCACTAAAAATTAAAGAGATTCTTTAGAGTTAAAAATGCCATGCATAGACAAAGAATAACTCAGGTTATTTTCACCCATAGAAATTCCTTCTTTAGCTTATTAACATCAATGGAAATCCCTTCCCCCTGTTCATGTAACTATTACCTTTCCCTTTCTCATGAATACCCCTTGCCTTCACCTGCTGGAAAACACACTTGGAGGTTTTGCCTGAATCAGTGCTTCTAAGAACTGGATTTCTTTTTATCTCGAAAACAAACAGTAACAACAACAACAACAAACAAACATGCTTTTTGCCTCTCACTTAGGCCTTTTATATTTAGGTTAAACATTCTCACTTACAAATCACAATTAAATACCAATTAAAAAGGAATGAATCATGATTTTAGGTTCTGGTAGAATCTTTCAGATGCTCAAGTATAAATCCCCAAAACTGATAAAGAGCAAAGTACTTGAGTTTCTATTAGAAGACACTAAGTAGCCCTGGCGGGTGTGACTCAATTCATTGGAGCATCATCCCTTAAACCTAACGGCCATAGGTTGGATTCCCAGTGAAGGCGCATGCCTAGGCTGTGGGTTTTGTCCCCAGTCAGGGCATATATGAGAGGCAACGAATAGATTTTCTCTCCCTTTCTCTCCCTCCCTTCCCCTCTCTCTAAAATCAATAAGCTTATCCAGATGAGGATTAAAAAAATGACAATAAGTAGCAATCTAGGCAATTATAGTCACTGCTCTTCCCAGGAGGAAAACATTCATAAGAAGTTGTTTTATTTTAGAAAGCACTGAGGACTGAGATCAAAAGATCATTCTCTACAAAAACAAACAAACAAACAAAAACAAACAAACAAACAAAAAAACCCAAGAGAATCATTCAAGCAGGATAACTATTTGAAACTCATCTAAAAGTTAAGGACTCTGAAGAATGGTAGCCAGAGATTTGCTTTACCTCAAAATACCAAACACTAATGAATATGGACTGTCTTCCAAGTAAATCTAAGAGTGCTGTAGAGAACAACACATGTTTGATAGTTTCTTAGGTGCAGTTCAACAATCAGGATTCAATGGTTTAAAAGGCTGAGGAACAGGAATTGAGCAGAAGGAAAAAGGACTCATGGACCTGGACAGCAGTGTGGTGATTGTGGAGGGCAGAGGTGTAAGGGGGACTAAATGGTAATGGAAATATACAATAAAGATTAAAATAAAATAAAATAAATAGAAAAAAGACCGAAGAACAATTTTACTATACTAAGAGAGAACTATTTAATTAAAAGAAAAAAATGCAGTCCCAGAAATTATCTAGGATTTGGAGTAAACCCTTTACAGTTTCTGATGGTGTTTGCTGCTATTTTTGTTTCATTTCATACTTATCTCAAAAATCTTGGGAAATTGGGAAAAGATCAATGATGTGAATTAAAATGTATTTCCTTCTGAATATTTTCCACAACTAAATTAAACCTACCATCTGTATTTATTGTTGCATTTAGTGCAAACTTTACAAAATTCATTAACTATATATACACACACATATTGTATAGATTTAAACATACATGATATATACCATATATACACATATATGCAAATCAGGTGAGTCATAAAACACTGCATACAAAGAGGCTCTGATCATTTCATTGCTCCACTGATTTTGTTTCTACCAAACCCTCGAGGCATCTTCACATTTAATAACTTGTTGTACTGCAGGATGACTGAATAGCAGCTTGCCCTTCTTATAGAAAACCTTAGAGGCATTTAGCAGCTAAAATCACTTAACAGCAACTTCTAAACTTTGATTTATTCACTGCCAAAATCATTAAGTTAAGACTTCATTCATCTTATTTCGCTAGTCCAATTTCTTTGGATAAAAATAAAAGTAGTTCTCCGAAATTTCCTTTGAAAATTATAAACATGCGACAAGGCCATTTCTCTTGGCGCATTTTGTCATGAATAAAAGCTTAGCTGCCGGCAGACTGTAACTCCAAGACACTTCAGTGACCAAAGCCCATGCAATAGCTGGCTGCCACACTGATGTAGCAGGGCGTTCATTTAGAAGAGCAGATAAGCTGTCCTAAATGCCTTCACTTTCTTTCCCAAAGGAAGTAGGAAAGAGGAATTTAAATATCTTTTTATAGTTTATTTGGAGTAATAACACAAAAGTTAATTATTTATTTTAATTAATATTGTCTAAATCAAGCTGTTATTGAAGTGTCTTGCTACTTGTTTTATGAGCTTGAGCTAAATATTAGATTCATAAATATATTTTCATTTATTGTCCCTAGTCTATACTTTCATAATGTAGCTAAACCGTAAATGATTTTAAACCTATTTCAATACGGTATCTTTTGATTAGGAATGATATTTTGTGATTGTATTCCTTTTGTTCAGCATGGTTTTCTGATGGGTAGCATAGTGTACAGCATAAAGAAGAAATTCAATGTGCATTCTTTGAATGGATTAATGACAATTTAAGAGCATTGCCCATATTTGGAAGGGAAGAGGAGGAGGAAGAGAAGGAGGAAAGAGGGGGGAAGAAGAAATTCCTAACACTACCAAGTAAATTTTTGTTCCTTAAAATCATCTATTTTCTGGCAGAAAAAAAGTAAGCTTATTTTTTATCATGTGTACTAGATAAAGTAAAGGCAGTAATACCTCAAAAAAAGTGCAGCAGAAAAATGTTTTCATTCTCCTCTCCCACTATTAGTTGCTATTTTTCTTTCCCTAAATGAGCAATATAAGAAATGGTGTTTTTGTTCTTAGAAGTTACCTCAATGTTACTGGAATATTTTGACATTGAAATAGTACTCCCAGCGGAGAGATAAAAGTTGTAAGATGTCAAAGCGAGTTGGACTTGCCCATGACCTACTCTGCGAAGAACTGTTTATGTTCTCAATTTTCTAGAAATGCAAACTTCACAATAAAGACTTTTCTGTGTTTGTGTATGTTTCTAGTGAGACAAATTTTCAGTAGACATCATTTATATAAAGTTATTTTCTAGATGCTATATATTTTTCTGATACTACTTTCCCTTAAATTTGTCATTTGGTCCACATATACTCTGAGTTTGCCATATACTCTGATAACTCAAATGTTGGAAATATAGTGAACATGAAACCAGAAACAAATTGTATATTTGCAATTTTCAGTTACTAATTCACCAGTGTTAATCTCTACGTGGAAGATGAAAAGTTGCTAGTGCAATGTAAGTGCTTGATACATACATATTGATTTAAGTTTTAAATGTAATGATATATATATATATATATAGAGAGAGAGAGAGAGACACACACACAAGGTGGGGCAGAAGTAGGTTTACAGTTATGATACATGAAACAGTTTATTCTTGTATTATTATTTGTTATTATACTACTTTCTATACATACAACTGTAAACCAACTTTTCCCTACCGTGTGTGTGTGTGTGTGTGTGTGTGTGTGTGTAAGGCATTAACATCACTCATAAAGTACACATATTTCTCTTGGACAGGTAAAATTATTAGTACAAGTATAACTAGATGACCCTATGCACCATTTCAATTTACACATGTATCAATATGTGAACTGTGTTACATACTCCATTCAATATTTTTAAGACAACTGTTCTAAAAAAAAAAAGTGACTTACTGATCTTTCCCACTTCCAATGATTCTTCTCTTCAACTGCTGTCATGATACATATGCCAACCTTTTCCTGTTGTAGTGTTTCAGTTTTACAAAATAACTACATGTTCTATAAGATAGCAAGTACCAGATTCAAAGTATTTATGAGGGAAGCTCACATTAGAAAACATAGAGATATACAAAACATAAACATGATTTTGATAGAGTAATATTTATAGAAATTACCAGGAAAAATAGAGAATATAAATAAGTTAAAGATAATACAGATGGCCCCTGACTTATGATCATTGACTAATGATTTTTGAACTTTATAATGTGTGAAAGAGAAGCACATTAAGTAAAAACTGTACTTGGGATTTTGATCTTTTTCTGGGGCAGTGATATGCAATATTTTCTTAGGGTGTTGGGTAGTGGCAATGAAATAATTTTGCCCAGCCGTAAGCTGATGTAAGTGTCCTGAGCATGTTTAAGGTATGCTAAGCTAAGCTATGATTTCCAGTAGGTTAGGTGTAGTAAATGTATTTCGACTAAATGATATTATCAATTTCCATGGGTTTATTAGGACACAACTACACTGTAAATCAAGGAGCATCTGACTTGTACCAACTACGTTAATAAACAGATTACTTGAATGAGTGGATTATAATTTCATGCGCTTGAAATTTATATAATGTTATAAACCAATGTAACCTCAATTCAAGAAGTATCATGGGTTCATTCCTCAACAAACAGAGCCTACAGCTATTGGGCCTGGTGGAGAAGCAACCGAATGAAGATTGCTTCATTTATCAGATCTGCAGTCTCAAGAGAGCACAGTAGCCAAATGGTTTGGGATTCGTGGTATATGGATTATGACATAAGTGCTTTAAAATGTAAATTTTTATCACACTTATAGATACACAGAGCAGACTGATGGTGCCAAAGGCAGGGGGTTGGAGAGGGGGCTGTCAAATGGTTAAAGTGGGTCAAAAGGCACAGACTTCCAGTCATCAAATAAATGTCAACTGCACAGCATGACAACTATAGTTACAATCTACGTTGAATATCTGAAAGTTGCTAAAAAAGTAGATCTTAAAAGTCTCATCACAGAAAAACATGTAACTATGTACGTCAATGGATGTTAACTAGACTTATGGTGAACATTTTGTAATACATACAAATATCAAATCACTGTTATAAACTAAAATACAATACATGCCAATTATACCTCAATAAAAAATAAAACTATTTTCTCCAAAGTCCAGGGTAACCATCAGTGAGCATGAAGTCTTTAAAAATAATTTTAACTCTTACCTCCTTTTTCCTTCTCTGCATTATCAAAGAGTAAATGGGAAGACTAAAAAAGTTATAAGTTTACACTGAATACTAAGAATGGCAGCTGCTTTGCATTGTCAATGTGTCCTCCGAACCTTCTGAGTATCACGTGACTGCTGTTTTCCAACACCAAGCTGACACATTTGGATATGACCTGGAACTATTCTATAACATGGCACCCTATATATCACTTTTCATAAGCTGATTTTTCTTGTTGTCAGTCAGATTCCTGTTGTACTAGCTTCCAGTGAACAAGTGATATAAAAGCTTTATGGAATTTTTTTCCTAGGCTACAAAAGTGGGGAGATTGGTCTATTTTTTAAAAGCATATATTCTTTCCTTGTATAAACAGAAATATAATAACAAATTGTTATGCAAAACAACTGTAGTCAGGAGGATGTTTTTAGTACTGGTGGACAAGAAGCATCCATGCACAAAAGGAGCATTATGGGGAAAAAAAAAACATTTGCAAAAAGCCAAACACTCAAATTATAAGGAGAGTTGAAGGGACATGAAAAGGGGGGACAATCTCAGTGATAGAGAATAGGGTGCCACTAACGCTGTTTATAGGTTTACAGTGTAAGAGAAAGCAAACATCAGCAGAAATCTGTGGATGGTAACAGCATATAAAGTGAAGTTTGAGCCTGTTTACAAACAGGGAATATACCTAAGTGTTCTAAATTAATGTAACTAATCCCAGCACAGATGGCAGGCTTAGAAAACACCACAGGGAAAGAGTCCAACTACATCTGCATAAACAAAACTTGGAATTTTATTGTGGAATCCTGACATGAACAGAATAGAGTCTAGACTCAAGTTCTTAGTAGCTAAGAAATATTGTTTGTTACTCAGCATGAGGAAGAATTAGTGATTTTTATTGAGACTCTCCTTTATGCCTCTGACTCCATTTCAAATGTGTTTATAAAGATATGCTTACATTAGCACACATTTCAAAGGAGAAGACTCATTCAATCTCAGCTAAATCATTTTCTTAGAATAAAAGCACTATTAAAAATACTTTAGGTTTTCCTAATAGAAAGATAAGGTAGGTTTTGTGATCTGTGCAGTATTTGAGGCAGATTCTATACAATAAAAATAAAACCAAACATAATTTTCTTCATAAAATATCATTTTAACGAATACCATTTCTTTCTAAATAGCTTACATGTTGCTCTTTTTTCATTGTTAAATAAAAAGTTAAAATCAATAAATATCCACTATTAATAATTAAATTAATATAGTAGAGTAAATTAATGTCTTTATCAATAGTGTTAAGACCCAAACCAAGAAAGTCACACAGATAAATTCTGAAATACTTATTTTTGTCCTTTTTTGAGTATTTCTGTAAGACAAACATAGAATCTATCCATCTATATAAAGTTTTAACACACACATGTTTATAGGTACACATTTTTATATCTTTTAAATAAAAAATCTGCAAATGTACTTATAGTTACTTGTCTACACCCAGACACGAGGGTGTGTGTGTTCGTGTGTACACAAGATGTTACGTAAAAAAAGTTAACGACATACAAAAAGGAATGCTGTTTTTCACTATTAAGTTGCTGGGCAAAATTATTATGTAAACAAATATTTACTAAGAGCCTGGTATTTGATTTTGGTTGAGGAGGGAGTCAGGGTCTAGAACGTGGGAAAAAGTTGGACTGCTTGATCTGATAGTATAAGGAAGGTACATACTGGGTACTGAGTCTGCTTGGTCAAGAGAAATATGAGTTTTGAAAAACTGATGTTCAGATATCTAATGGTCAAGATAGTGTCAGTAGGAAACGTAATTTCTGCAGTGATGACCACTGGGTAACTAAGAGATAGGTGTGGTTAAACAGCAGAGAGTTTGATGAAGGCCACATACAGCTCTATTGTTCCTTTTTATGTAATGCAGGTTCTTCATATAATAAATCTTAACACACGTATTAAAGTTTGACTTCACTTTTTTCACATTCCCGTCATATTATGTGTGATATTCAGGTGTTTTAACTCTCTTATTTGAAAATAGGAGAATAGGTTTATATTATTTTTCTCTCTGACATAATGTTTGTTATCAGATGTACCCTCTGCAGTTACAGAGGAATTAAAAAAAGAAGTATATTAGACACATAACGACTCCCTTATGTGACAACAAAAAGTGTATATCATTTTCATTTCTCTATACATAACATCTCTATATATAAGGCAAGAGAAACTATGAGGTGATAAACTGCAAACCTATAAAAGTCCTAAGATAATTCAGTGTTACTTTGACGGGCTAAAAGCTGCAGTCACTGATACAGTTCATGTTTGTTGGTGGTGATAAGGGACTTAATATCAGAAAATGGGCTTTAAAGTTCCGAGACTATCATTTAGGGTAATTCCAAGTAAATCTAAATGTATTCATAACATAAACTATACAAATGTCAGGGTACTAATGAAAACACTTCTACAAATTCATTGTTTTCATAAACTAGATATATTAGCAATCAAATATAGGACAGACATGTTTATTACTTCAACTCAACAATGGCAGACAGTTAATGTCTTTGAGGCAACTGTTATATATGGATCAAATTCTTCCACATGCTGCTGAATATAATATAATCTAGCCGTTAATCATATGTTTACATGACTGAACTAATACTTGTTTTAAGTCTTACCTGCTACTTCAACATTTACAAATTTTCTTTTGTCTATAATTATATTACTGCATGTCAGCCATAACTAGAAATAGAGTCTTAATAATTCTAAAAGTATTATTGGATACATATGGAAGAGCAATAAGAATAGAAAACACTAACATATGTAACCCCAGAATATTAACACATATAAAGAGAATCCTGTGATAAAGCAAATGATATCAATAGATTTTTCCCCTCAATTTAATAATGTAGTTATGGAATTCATGAGTTACCCAATCATTACTGCATTCAATACAATGAGGCTCAAATAGCTCTTCAGAGATTTTGGACTATTTAAATGTAATAATTATTTGATATGTAAGTTGTTTTTAATAAAACCATTCTCATTCGGTTTTGCATGAAAACAAGATGAACAAAAGATATTTAAATCAACTTTCAAACTATAAGCAGCAATTATACCTGTTTGGAACAGACTGATAGATGTATTTGAAAAAAGAATTACCCAACATCCTGCCTGATCCTGTCTGCATTTACCCTGTAGAATGAGTATATATATCATGCCACTCCTTGTTTAGGGAGAGGGTGCGTGGAATAAAGAACACCTTCCCCACTGCTGAGCACAAGTAATAATGTAAATAAATAGAAAGTTCTCAGGGTTTTTAGAAATAAATTTATTTACATCCATAAAAACAAATTTGTGAGGGCTCCAGGACTAAAAAACTTCTTTTTCATGTTTTCTGTTGAAACACTGAGAAACAGAGCTTAAAACCTTAAGTATTTAAAAGCAGGTCAACTCTGAGTGTTCCAAGATGTTCTCTATACTACATGACTAAATTATATAAGTGTAAACCACTTTTTAAATAGAATTAATTTTAGAACAATTTAGCTTCACAACAAAATTGAGCAGAACGTACAGAAACTTTCCTGCCCCGACCCACGCAAAGCCTCCCCACTATCAACACCCTCCACCAAAATGGTGTGTTTGTTACAACTGATGAACCTACAACTGAAACATCATTATCACCCGAATTTCACAGTTTACATCAGGATTCACTCTTAGTGTTTTATTCTGTGGACTCTGATCAGTGTATAAGGACATATGTGCATCATTACACTATCAAACGGAATACTTCCGCTGCTTTAAAAATCCTTTGTGCTCTGCCCATTCATTCCTCCTTCCCATAAACTCTGGTAACCACTGATAACTCTTAGCATGTCTGCAGTCTTGCCTTTTCCAGAATGTCATACATTTGGAATCATGTAATACGTAGCTTTCCTACCGTCTTCTTTCACTTAGGAATATGCACTAGTCTCCAGGCCTTTCATATAGGGCCTGATATCTTTTTTTTTTTAGCTCGAAGTAACATCCCGTTGTCTGGATGTGCCAGTTTATCCACACACTTCTGAAGGACCTCTTGATTGTTCCAAATTTTGGCGATGATGAATAAGCTGCTCTGAACATCTGGTTGCAGTTTTTGTTTGTATATAAGCTTTTAATTCCTTTGGTTAAATGCCAAGTTGCCCAATTGCTGGGTCATATGGAAAGAGTATGTTTGGTTTTGTAAGAAACTGCCAAACTGTCTTCCAGTATAGCTGTATCATTTTGCTTTCCTTCCAGAAATGAATAAAACCTCTTATTCCCCCATATCCTCAGTAGCTTTCTGTGTTGTCCGTGTTCCAGATTCTGGCCCTTCTAAGAGGTATGTCAAGGTACCTCACTGTTGTTTTAATGTACATTTCTCTCATGACATATGATATGAAGTATCTTCAATGTGCTTATTTGCCATCGGCAAATCTTCTTTGGTGAAGAATCATTAAGATCTTTACACTCTTTTTAAATTGGGTTGCTCATTTTCTTAATGTTGAATTTTAAAGGTATAAACTTTTTGAGAGCTTTTCCCCCATTCTTTTAGAGGCATAGTCTGTCTGCTCTCCTGACTTCTGCTATGATCTTCGACTATTATCATAATGTAATACTTGACACAAAAAGTAGTGATTAAAATAAAGATAAAAGTGAAATAACACATTTAGTTCTCAAAAATTTGGGGGGAAGATTTCTACAAGAACAAATTTTCAGAATTTACTTCACAGGACACAATGACTGATAATCTTACAAATCTAGTGATGCCACCTTGCCAGTTGACAGAAAAGATACTCTGACACTTCAGGGGCGATTCTAAGTGAGTAAGACACTGAATACATTCCCATGACCAAGCAGCTTCTACTGCATGAGTGTCAGTTACCAATCAATGGGGTCCTGCTCTTTGGGGATAATCAATCATGGCCCTCTGTCACACCAAGATATATCAATTTCAAGAAATTATTGGCATGAGACAAGAACCAATAATCTGTCACTTACTACTGAATAAGATAGAAAGTAATATATTCTACCATTAACATAAATAATCTTATTCTAATGACTAGTTGGTGATTTGAGAGGCAGGAGAAGCTGGGGGCTCTAACATTCACTGGTTCTTTCCCAGGAGCACATTCAGTCATGTGTACTGCCGCACATGAAGTCCCAACTCCTTCCCCAAACCGGCATTCGTGCTGTAGCACAATATTCCAGTCTTCACATGTTCACCATGGCCAATTCTTGTTCAGAGAATGTTCAGGGACCATGATGGGTTATTTAAATACAATTATTGGTAGCATTTTTATGTATAATAGGTATTGTAACTTTGTCCCTAGAAAGGAAATTTGAACTTCAAAAAAGATAAGTAAATACTTTGTTCCAAGTTATATTATCAGTAGTACACAATCATGTTTAATTTCAAAAACAAACAAAAAAAAACACTGACTTTCTCTCTTTCTATTATTATTCTTTTATCCTGTGTTTTCTGCCTCCATATTGTTGATCTTGGAATGCATTTTTTCCTTATCGCTCCCCTTCTTCCTTCTTTCTCTTACTCTTTCCTCATTTTTTCTGCTTTTCCAAATCTTACCTATCTTTAAAAATATAATTTACTTCCATAAAGTCTCTTTTAATTCTTATTTAGGAATGACCTTTTAATGACTCCACTGGTGCAACCTCCTCTTACTATAATTGACAGTAGTCCCAATCTGGCATTAACAATACCTATTTTTGTATTTATGGCCATTATTTAGTTAATGCTTCTTGAGATCACAACTGTGTTACCTATGTCTTTAAGAATGTAGGAATTCATTAAGTACTATTGCAATATATTCAATTACAGATTTTTTTAAATTTATTTTATTCTCACCCAAGACCAATTTTTTCATTGCTTTTAGAGAGAGAGAGGAAGGGAATGGGGAGAGAGAGAAAGAATGACAGACAGACAGACAAACATCAATTCGATGCCTTCCATACATGACCTGACCAGGGACCAAACTCGCACCCAGGTATGCACCCTGACCGGGAATGAAACCCATGGCCTTTTGCTTTGTGGGATGATACTCCCAACCAACTGAGTCACACTGATTAGGGCTAAATTAGGGATTTTCTAATTGAAAAACAACATAATGAGTTTATGGTACCAAACAAATCATTGCCTACACAAAATATACATTGTCTCCCTTGTTTATGAACATTTTCATTAAGAAATTATAGAAGCAAAAGTGAATCCCAGGAAATAAGATGAGGGAAAAGCTCTCCATACATATCGGTACACATAAAAATACATGAAAAAATCTTGCCTTCACAATCTCATTTATTGTTTTATATCACATTTAATTAATTGTCATTCTTCTGATCTAGAATTAATTCTTCTTATTTTTGCCTAGATATTTTCCTTAACCACCAGCTTAAGTTCGCAGCTACTTACCCGTTTCTTTTGTACCTTTAGCCTCCTGCATTTTACTGAGTCCTTCTACTCAGCCTACAAATCTGCTCAGTTCCACAGTCTCATCCTCACTTGACCAACTGCTCTCTACCTACCCCACTCCTTTTTGTTCTTCCAGAGCTGTTCTCACTCACCATCTTCTTGTTAAAGGCCCTCATTCACCCTTTAAGCCAAAGCAATTTGGATCTGTGACTCACCATTACTTTAATACCTTGTCCATGGCAACCAATGATTTAAGTGCCCAGTAATATAAATGCTGACATCTCTACAATATTTAAAATATATACCATCCACTTTTTATGAAATTTACTCTTCTTTTTTATTCTGACACCATTTTTTGTTTGCTTCTAACCACATCTCTTGCTTCCGTTCAATCTCGTTCAGAGATTCCCCCTCAATCATATGCCCGAATGTCTTCTAGTGGCCCAAGTTCATTGAGTTATTGCATATTCATTAATCAATGAAACTTTAATCGATATCATCCACAATCTTGGCTTTATTATCTCCTATGTGCACTTGTGAAACATTAACCTAAATATCTAAATTTGTTATGCTAACTCTGTCTCCTGCATTTGTTATTTTTAACTATGTTGAAGTGTATGTTATATAAAAGAAAATGAGCATATTACATATTTAATTCAGTGAATTTTGATAAATATATGCACCTAAATAAGCAGCATCTGAATCGAAATATAAAATGCAGCCACCAAAACTAACGCCTCTCATACCTCTTTGCAGTCTCATCCCCCTTCCCCCGCCGTCAGCCTACACCGGTCCGAGTTCTATCATGACAGATTTGTTTTGTCCCTCTGGCACATCATATAAATGAAATAATATAATTTGTAATTTTCACTTCAGTTTTATTCATTCAGCACATTTTTGAGATTCATCATTTTGTTGTGTTAATATCTTTAGTTATTCCTTTTTTTGCTTACTAGTAATACATTGTAAACATGTGCCAGAATTTGTCATATAAAATCTGTTGATGGACAATTGGCTTACTTCAAATGTTTGTTTTGTAGACATATGTTTTAATTTCTCTCAGGTAAATATTTAGGAGTGTAACTTTGTTGAATTCATTGTTATTTTTGACTATATTAGCTTTTGGTTATGCCTCATTATTTTTGCTTTCTAACAGTTATTCTGGGATTTCAAACATACTTATGCAAAGTCTTTGCACTATGTTTTTCTTTATATAGTCCACAAATTTAACATTGTGATCTGGAGATTTTTAAAATAAATTCCAATAAGAAAAAGATGAAGGACAAGAAAAGTAGCTAACATAAATATAACTTAGTATTTGTACCATTACTTACGGTGCTTAAGTAAGTGCTTTCCACATATCAAGACATTTAATCCTAATAATATATGGTAGAATCTATTATCATTGACATTTACAGAGAACATAAGAAATTTGCTCAAGATCTTAGAGTTAGTAAGAGGTGAAAATAGGATTTGAATGGAGGCAAACTCACTCTAAAGCCCTACTATTTACCATTCTGCATATGAGGTAGGACCACCCCAAAACCAGAATATCTTCTGGAAAGTGGGCCCCATGTAGTATAGGCTTCCTCTGCTAAGTAAGTGTTCTAGGAACCCATGTGTATCAGTGTACCAGCTGGCATTGCTATGAGAGGCTGCATTTGGCTTCAGTGAAATTTTTTAAGGCTCTTTCAACATGTATGCCCATTTCACGATGGGTAGAAGCCTAACATTGATGAGTTCCAATTAGCAGACACAGGTGGTCTCCTCAGAGAGAAAAATATTTGCAAACTCAAAAATAATCAAATATGCTCAATACAACCCATTGAACAAACTCTTTCTGCAGTTCCCACTAGCTCACTTCAGTTCTTAAAAAACTCTCTTAACCTCTGTTTCAACAGAATTGAGTCCAGACTAAATTTTGGTCTCACTCTACTATGAATAAAGTCTCCCTTCCTTATTTAAGACTGCCCAGTGAAATTTTTGTTGTGACAGGAGAAAGTTGGGAAAATATTACTACCTTTTGTGGAAAATGGCTACGGTGCCTGGTGGAGAGGAAATATCCATCTTAATGGGCTAAATTTCAATGCCCAGCCCTCAGCATTATTAGTGCTGGAGAAAGCCTCTACAATGACCTCAGAAAACGAGGTTACAATGAAACCACAGGGAAGCACTGCAGAGTGGGAGAACTGCCAGAACAGCCAGAGGGAAATGGCAGTTCCTCAAACACCTCAAGGATCACATTGTCTGAATGCTTATTATTAAGTAAAAAAGTGGTCTGTATCACTTCTTAATAAAGTAGTCCCTGGGGCTGACCTATAAAGAAGTGAACTAATTATTATCTTGTGTCCAGACTTCCTGTCCAGGCTAGTTTGGTCTAGAGAATTATCTTGAACATAACAGAGACTGATGACAAACTACCTGGTGCCTAACAGTGTAGATATTAGTAACCACTTGATTTTTAGGCTACTTCCAATCAAATCTCTCTGATGTGTTGATGTTTCAGTACACACACACACACACACATATACACATGTGTATATATGTATATATAGGTATCAAAGCCATGTATACATATATATGAGTTCCAAATATTTGACATAAAATCTAGTGGTTTAATTAAAACATAGATATACAAATCCATGTGGATTTGTTATTTTGTAAAAATTAAATTCATCATACTGTTTTAAATTTGTTAACTGGCACAATTTTAATATTATGCGTTTAGAAAAAAGTGCCTTTTTACAGACAATTCACAGTTATATTTATCACGATTCAGCTATTCCAGAAAGCTGTGTTTTGTTTTTGTTAATTTTCAAGAATTGATTTGTTTTTATTAATTTGAAGAATAACTTCTTGTTTAATTCTCAAAGTTTAAGCCAAATATTTCCCATTTCAAAAATACAACCAACAAAACACAACAAAACAACAAAAGCTCTTTAAACGCACGCGTGCGCGCACACACACACACATACACACACACACACATCCTTTACAAAGATGAATGCATTAAGGATCATTTAAAAGCCTACTCTACCCTCGAAGACCTAAGAAATTATTATACAATTATAATGGCTATATGTCCGTGTTTACCCATGATGATTCTGGTTTATGCCAGTTGCTCTAACATAATCATGGACAGTTACAAATGTTGTTTCCCAAAGTACTTCAATTTTTACAACAAATTATATGGCTGCCCTTCCAAATATTTAGCAGTTTGTATTCCTTGTTTGCTTGTACTCTCAACAAGAAAATAAAATTTTTCATTTACAGAAACTGAAACAATATAGTGTTGCATATGAAACCCACCTTTCATAAAACCATAGTTTATATAATCATCTAAATTATCATTGACTCTTTAAATTCTTTTTGTAGCAATTGTGAATGGGATTGTTTTCTTAATTTCCCTTTCTGTTAGTTCATTATTGGCGTATAAAAATACAACTTATTTCTGGATATGAATTTTGTATCCTGCTACTTTGCTGAGTTCACTTATCAGTTCAAGTGATTTTGTGGTTGAATCTTTGGGGTTCTCTATGTACAGCAGGGGTATACAACCTTTTTGTGTCTCTGGGCCATACTGGAAGAAGAAGAGTTATCTTGGGCCACACATTAAATACACAAACAGTAATAAAAACTGATGAGCAAAAAAAGTACCATGCATAATTTTTGTGATATCAACCACCATAGATACGCAAAAAAACTCTCAGATAATAACCCTAATTATACAGAGGCGCTTTTGATAATCAAAATCATTGAGCAGGTGCCAAGTTTGTGATCACTAACAGAGAAAATGTACATATCTAAGTAATAAAACTAAGTCATGTTTTAAGCAAATTTACTATTTGGTTTTGGGCCACATTCATAGCCATCCTGGGCCGAATGCGGACCATGGACCATGGGTTGGACACCCCGGATGTACACTATCATGCCATCTGCATATAATGACAGTTTTACTTCTTCCTTTCCAATTTGGATGCTTATTATTTCTTCTTCTTGTGTGGCTGCTGTGGCTAGGACTTCCTGTAATATGCTGAATAAGAGTGGTGAAAGCGGACATCCATGTCTTGTTCCTGATCTTCTGGGGAACGCTTGTAGTTTTTGCCTGTTGAGTTTGATGCTGGTGGTAGGTCTGTCCTATGTGGCCTTTATTATGTTGAGGTATATTCCCTCTAATCCTACTTTGCTGAGAGTTTTTCTCATAAAGGAGTGTTGTATTTTTTATCAAAAGCTTTTTCTGCATTCATCGATATGATCATGAGGTTTTATCCTTTGTTTTGTTTATTAGGTGAATCACATTTATTGACTTGCAAATGTGCTACTAACCTTCCAGTCTCAGAATAAATCCCACTTAATGATGGTGTATGATATTTTGATGAATTGCTGTATTCAGTTTGCTAATATTTTGTTGAGGATTTTAGTGTGTATGTTCACCAGGGATACTGGCTTATAATTTTCTTTCTTTGTAGTACTTTTATCTGGTTTTGGATGTAAAAGACTTGTAATTAGGAAATTACAAGACACTGAAGAAAGAAAGTGAATAAGATACAAATAAGTGGAAGCACACACTGTGTTCATGGACAATAAAAATTACCATCATTAAAATGTCCGTACTACCTAAAGCAATCTATAGATTCAACTATCAAGATTCCAATGACATATTTCACAGAACTAGAACAGATATTTTGAAAATGTATATGGAAATACAAAAAGCCCCACATAGCAACAACAATCCTGAGAAAGAGGAACAAAGTTAGAGGAATCACACTACATAGTATCAAACTATACTACAAGGTAATAGCAATAAAAACAACATGGTATTGGCATAAAAACAGATACATAGATCAATAGAACAGAATAAAGAGTCCAGAAGTAAACACACATTTATAGCCAATTTATATCTTGCACAGGCAGCAAGCAAGTTGTTCACAATTACGAGGGTCATAGAGATAGCCAGTGTGGACACAGAAAAAATCAGAATAATCTTAAACAATCTATTATTGCTGAGAAATACTTGAAAAAAATAGGCCAAAATATAGGTAAAGGAAAATATGAGATGAATTGTATAAAATCCAGAACACTAAATATGTTATTATATATGAATTAAGCTTTTCTATATAAAGTTAATTCCAGTATTTTCAAAAATAAATATTAAATTTAAAAATACCTCTAAACAAATTGTAACTTATTATACAGCTTTCCTCTCTTCCTTCTTTTCTTTCCCCCCAACACTATAAGTAGGAGACTATTTATTAACAGCATTGCTGCCTAAAAATCACCCTCCTCTAAATACTGCATTTCCTCATGTTATCAAAATAGTTTTTTCTCAACATTCCATAGATAAGCTCTCAATTTCACTGTATTTGAATCTTATATTTATGCTGTGAGTCACAAACTTGTATCTTGAGGCCACAGCTTGCTCCTGACATGATATCTAACTTTCCAGAACCTAATACTTCTCTTGATATTTCATGGATATTTCAACCTTAATCTAAATAGATTGGAACTCTTTCTATTTCTCAAAAAAAGCTGCCTTTCTTCAAACTCTAGTCTCTCTAAAGAAGGTTAGCATCCCTGATGGCTCAAATATAAATTCAGAGCAGCTACACATGATCCTCCCATCACTAGCTAACCAGCTTCCAAACCATGATCACTTCTGATCAATTTTTCTTCCTAAATAAATCAGACCCAATTCTGCTTTAGTCGTACCCATCCTCAACTTGAGTCTGACTTTATAAGCCAATAAATGTTCTCCTCACAATACTTTACTAGTGTTCCATTTCACTTAAAATAAAATCATATCTTGCCCTGGCTGGTGTAGCTCAGTGGATTGAGCACGGGCTGAGAACCAGGCATCGCAGGTTCGATTCCCAGTCAGGGCACATGCCTAGGTTGCAGGCCATGTCCCCCAAGCAACCGCACATTGATGTTTCTCTCTCTCTCTCTTCCTCCCTTCCCTCTCTAAAAATAAATAAATAAAATCTTAAAAAAAATCATATCTTTACCATATCTCAGAATGCAAGGCATTTTCAGTCACCTATTTCTCCAGCCCTCACTCCTACTTTCTAACTATGCCCAGTAGCACTGATATTTAGATTTACTTTCTCAACTGTGTCAAGATCTATCATGTATCAGGACATTGGCAACATACAATGCTCTTCCTTTCTTCCTTCTGTTTGTTGGCTTTTTTCACGATGTATTATGTGCTTGAACATCACTTTTATAGAAAAATCTTCCTGATTTTTCCATTTAAATGCAGGTTCCCTTCTGCAGTCTCACATCAGTAAATTGATTTTTTGCTTGATTTTTGTTAAAATTACAATTATTTTGTCTTTTAATTCTCTCTTCTCCAAAATATTGTTAAGCTCCATGAAGCTAGGTAACAGGCATATATGAATTATTTCTAAATTCATGCTATGTACACCAAAAAATCAACACTGTGGAAAGACTTCAAACAATTTTTTTAAATTTTTGTTTGTCTGTAAGATCATAAACTTCCTAAGTCAGTCTGTGTTGTTTTGAAGTAAAACGATGCTTAAAGATGGCCTGAAAATATGCAGTGATTATAAGTGCCGTTACTATTAAGTTGGTCACTCACAGACACTGAGTCGGTAACACGCTAACCCTGAGAGTGTCAGCAGGAGTACTAGACTTCAAACAGCTATAATGGCACATACAGTTCAGGGTCCCTTGGGCATTTTATTTCCTGACCATTGATTTCTTGTAATAAAAAGCAGCTTAGGGCTGAAAACAAATAGACACTTTGAGAACTGACTAGGTACACACTTATATATTGTTGATTATGTGATTTCATAAGTTTAAAATTGAAACTAAATAAACTCTCCCTTGATCATTTGAACTACAATATA
Organism: Tonatia bakeri; assembly: GCA_004024845.1. Lineage (NCBI taxonomy): Eukaryota > Metazoa > Chordata > Mammalia > Chiroptera > Phyllostomidae > Tonatia > Tonatia bakeri. Next base: position 61,397 of record PVIA01008027.1, read on the forward strand.
CAACTGTAAATATAACCAGAACCCAATTTGAGCATTCCAACAAACATAAAAAAATAATACAAACCATTTTAAACACTAGCATTTAACCTTACATTTTATATTACAGATACATGGTTTTCTTTGAACAAAATCTATAAATAACTGTAACTAATATTCTTACTCCAAAGCACAGGAGCCACCTGCTCTAAGAGCCCTGGCTGCAGACACAACACTGGACTCACACCGTACTCTGAAATGGCATGTAACATTGTAGCCATCTGATTATACACAGTGAAAAGAACATAAAATTCAATCACATAAAATGAAATAAGAAGAAAAAAATCACATTGTGAAGCTAAGGATTGAGTACCATTTTGGAGATAAACATGAAAGAAAGAACTTTTACTCTATCAAGCTATTGTTACCAGCTTTATCTGCAAAGCATACTTGAAAAAGTTAAATGTGTCTGCTATTATGTAGGACAATGCATGTAGATTGGAGACTTACTGTATCTTTCTGAATTTACTGAAATAAATAACTGAACCAAAAATATCCTTATCTTTTTCTTAGAATATAAATTGATGACTGCAGCAAACATATAATAAAGTATATTTATAAAATAAAGCAATACTTTTCAAAGTTGTCTTAGCTGTGATTTTACACTAACAATATTGTTATTCTAAATACCCCTTGTTTTGTATGTTACAAGTTTTTCAATAAAATTGCTGAAACATTAAAATATTAATATTAAAGTCAATATTAAAATATTGACTTTAAATGTTTTCTAGCAATGCCTTATGAAGCTGTTAAGAGTTTCCTGACTTTTACTTCTTTAAATATCAGGAGAGTATGCACTATTCCACCCAAATTCTCTATCTGAAAATTAAACTGATAAGTTCAATCAGCCAGAATGACAGATAAGGATAGTGGTAAACATGTGATTACTTACTATTTGGGGTGAAAGCGGCTACTAAGAAGGGACATAATAAACATTTGCTCCTTCTTTCTTTCTGCTGCATAGTATTCCATCATGTAAATGTTCCACGGTACCCTTTGCGACAGTTTGGATGAATCTGGAAAGCATTATGCTAAGTGAAATAAGCCAGGCAATAAAAAACAAATACCATCTTTCCTATAAGTGGGACCTAATCAACAAAACAAACAAGCAAGCAAAATATAACCAGAGACATTGAAATTAAGAACAAACTGATAGTAATCAGAAGGGAGCAAGGAGAGGATAATGCTGGGAGAAGAGGGAAGGGTCGTCAAGGAACATGTATAAAGGACCCATGGACAAAGCCAAAGAGGTGTAGGATCAAGGGTAGGAGATGGGGATGGCTGGGGTGAGGGGGTGAGGTGGGGGGAAAATGGAGACAACTGTACTTGAATAACAATAAAAAAAACATATTGCAAAAAAATAAATATAAGAAAAGACATGATAATTAAGAAGTCATCCAAATACTGTGAGCCTTAAGTCTACATCATAACAATTTAAATTATGTATCCACAATCATTTTTCACTATCTTTCCAGGCATCTGGAGTTTTAATTTTGGCTGTGATAATTTTATTGATGCCAAAAGGGCTTTTTTCAAAACTCATAATTAATATTTATCCAAATGGCCACTAATTACAATATACTCTGTGGAATTCCTGAAATAAAGTGACTGTGACTTGGTCAGTCTCATCAAAGAGCACACAAATGAGTTTGGAACCCTGAGGGAGCATCTGAAGAACTATCAAATTCCCACAAATGGAACTATCCAAGGTGATGGACTAACTTCTCCACTTATCACATATTACTTTGGTCTCATGCCATGCAGAAACTGAGGGACTGCATCATTTTATAACAGAATTTAGAAAACTAAAAGGTCATCTTTATTCCAAATGTATATCCATCAATAGCATTCATATTTAAGTCAGTGTTCTGAATGCACATACAGCAAACAAGCAAATCCAAGGAAGTGGTTGAATGTTGTTGGACAGACAGTAGAAATGGTAAGCCGCTAGAACCTGGGTATTTGAATTGACATTTGTCTTCTATTTTTAAGCCTGATTTTCAGAAATGTATGCCATATTACTCAGTTTCTTTTTTCTTGAAGTGGCTCCTAAGAACAAGAAATTAAACATTTGTATTCAATAGAGAATCTAGCTTTGGAATGTGTACGTACTTCTATTTTAAATTAGTGTTTAACCCTCCAGAGCTTCTTTTTTTTTTAAATTATAGTTCTTTAATTTCTTTATACCATATTTCTTTAGCCACCTGAACAACTTTTTCACCTTATTTGGTTTCCAGTTTCATCATTTTTCTTTATTTGTACTTCAAACTTGAAAATAAAATAAAGATTTTAAAACTTTAGTTAAGCCATGTAACTATTTCATTAAGTGATGAGTCCTTTTTACTTTAGTAGTGAAACATATCCCAAACATGTTTTAGAGAAACTTGTTTCAAAGCATGTTATTCAGGAAAGTGTGTTTCAGGGACCAAATCATTTATCTATAATAGGATTTCTTAGCACTTTGCATAAATGCATTTTGAATCTTAGAGGAGTTAATGCAGTATTTAATATCATGGATAATTTTTGATCATTAGACTTATATTCACTAGAATATCTTACAGGATTGTAACACACTCTGGGAAATGAATATGATGAGATTTCAAATGTTATGACTTATTTTACTATTTAAGAAAGTATGAAACAATGATGGTGAAGGGAAAAGTTTAAACATTTTTTCCCTTAACTTCATTTTTGCAGTTACCTTCTTAAATGCACATAAGAAAGTGTATATTTTGTGTTTGTTTTGCTCCCAAAAACAATTATAAAATATAGCATCATTAAATTAGAATTTTTTACAAGAATATCAATTTTACTCATAACAATGAAAATATCTGAATCCATAAATGGTTTCTTTAACATTACCTGTCATGTATCTAAATAAAGAAAACAACAGAGAATAATACTAAATAATATTTGAAGTTTCTTGAATATCAGGAACTACACCAAAAATTGTATTAATACTTTTCCTTTAATTCCTGTGCCACTTTGAGATGTTGAGTCTTAAAGACGAGAAACTGAGCTTAATGATATCCAAGGCCACAGCACTAGTGATACAGCTGAAATTTACCCCCAGGCACGCTCACTGCCTTTAACTAGAACACTCCTCTGACTGTAAGTGATGTGATCGGAAATATCTCAACCTCATGTGATCAAACAGATACTGATGAGTTTCTGTAAGTTTACTGTTTCGGTTAAGTAGAATAAAGCAAGTATAAAATTTCCTTGAAAGAATGGTCACCTACATCACATATTTTTTTAACTGTAAAGAAAAACTCATAGCATCAAATTTACCATCTTGACTACTTTGAAATATATATTCAGTAATATTCATTACAGGCACAAAATGTGACTCAGATCTGTAGTTTTTCACCTTGCAATAAAGAAACTAAATAACTACGGAAGAACCACTCCTCTTTTCCCTCCTCCATGCAAACATCATTCTACTCTCTGTTTTCAAGTCTATTTTAGATACTTCATATACATGAATCAGGCTTACATCACCTACCACTATATCCTCAAGGTTCGTCCATGTTTTGCATATGACAGGAGTTCCTTCCTGGATAAGGCTGAATAATATTCCACTGTATGTGTGTGTGTGTGTGTGTGTGTATGTGTACATATGTATAGGTACGTATATTTATACAATATTTATATATTCATTCGTTAATAAATGTTTAGTTTACTTCCACATCTTGATTACTGTGAATAAACCTTCAATGAACATGGTGTGCCAAAATATCTTTGAGGTCCTGTTTTTAATTCTTTTGGATATATAGGATATATATACCTTGAAGTGGGATTATTGAATCATTTGTTATTTCCATTTTTAATTTTTGGGGGAACCTCCATGCTATCTTCCGTAGTGGCCACACCATTTTACATTTCCACCAAAACTCCATAAAATGTTCAATTTCTCTACCTCCTCACCAAAACTTGTTATTTTCATTTCTTTCTCTTTCTTTCTTCCCCTCTCTCTTTCTCTTTCTCTCTCTCTCAATCTCTTCCCTCCCTCCCTCCTCTCCATCCATCCTTCCTGCTATCCTAATGGATGTGACAGCTTATCTCATTTTGGTTTTGACTTGCATTTCCTTGATGATTAGAGATTTTGACCAAATTTTCTTATGTTCAGAATGTTCAGATGTTAGTGGACATTTGGATATCTTCTTTGGAGAAATGTCTCTTCAAATTATTCCCCATTTTTTAAATTTGATTTTTGTTGTTAAAATGCAGAAGTTCTTTAAGCATTCTGGATATTAACCTTTTATCAGAGACATTATTTGCAAATATTTTCTTATATTCTTTATATTGGTGACTTTCATTCTGTTAATTTTTCCTTTGTTGCAGTTTTTTAGTTCAATGTGGTCCCATTTGTCTATTTTGGCTTTTGTTCTTCGTTCTTTCAGTGTAGTATCCAAGAAATCACTACTAAACTCAATGTCATGAAGCTTTCCCTATATTTACTTACAAGAGTTTTATTGATTCAGATCTTATGTTTAGGTCCTTATTCCATTTTTGGTTTAATTCTGTATATAGCATAAGGACCTCATTCTTTTTCATGTGACTATTCAATTTTCCCAATGCCATTTGTTAAGAAGACTAATTTTTCCTATTGTGTAGATTTCAAACATTTGTTGAAGATAATTTGGCCATATAAATAAGACTTTATTTTTTTGACTCCTTATTATGTTCCATTGGTCTGTCAGTACCAATATCACTGTGATTACTTTAGATTTTAATGATATATAGAAATAGGGAAGTATGAGGATTCAGCTATGTTCTTCTTTCTCAGGATTGTTTTGGTTATTCTGGTTCCTTTGAAATTGCATATGAATTTTAGGATGCATTTTTCTGCTTCAGCAAACAATGCCACTGAAATTTTCATAGGTGTTATGGAATCAGTAAATAACTTTAGGTAGTATGAACTTTCTTACAATATTAAGTCATTTAATCCTTGAACAAAATGTATTTCTATTTATTTGTGTCTTCTTTAATTTCAGTAATATTTTTCAGTGCACAGATCTTTTACCTCCTTAGTATCCTTAGTAAACATATTTCTAAATACAAATTTTTTTATTTTATTTTTCAATTACAGTTGACATTTAATATTATTTCATATTAGCTTTAGGTGTTTAGCATCATGGTTAGACAATCATATAATTCAGAAAGTGATCCCATCGATATTTCAATTACCCACTGGGCACCATTATTACAATATTAGTTATTACAATATTATTAACTATATTTCCTATGTTGTATTTTATATCCATATAACATTTTATAGCTACAATTTGTACTTCTTAAAGTACACACCATCTTTTACACCTTATCTCTCCAGTCCCCCCAAAAAACAATCCCCTCTGGAAACCAACAGTTTGTTTTTTGAATCTGTGATTATGTTTCTGTTTCTCTTGTTGGTTTATTTTGTTTCCCAGATTCCACATATAAATGAAACCGTGTGGTAATTTTTCTTTCTCTGACTTATTTCACATAGCATAATATCCTTTAGGTCCTATCCATCCAGTTGCGAATAGTAAGATTCCATTCTTTTTAAATCATTTGTATTGTTATTCTATTGTCATCTCAATTTTTCCCCCTTTGCCCTCCTCTGCTCATCCTACTTCCTTCCCCTAGTCAATTCCCACACTGTCTATGACCAAGGGTCATTATTTTTTAAAGCTGAGTTATACTGCATTGTATATCTGTAACACGATTTTTGTATCCAATCATCTATTAATGGGCACCTGGGTTGCTTCCATCTCTTGGCTAGAAAACAACACTGCAATGAACAGAGGGGTGCATATCTCAAAACACAGACACAATAAACTCTTTGACATTTCTCTTAGCAATTTTTTCTGAGATATCTCCTTGGGAAAGGAAAATAAAAGAAACAATTTTTAAAAAGGGGGGCCTACATCAGATTAAAAAAGTTTTTCATGCAAAGTAAATCATCAACAAAACAAAAAGACAACCTAATGAAGGAAGTAAGATATTCACTAATAATATATAAGGACTTAATATCCAAAATTTATAAAGAACTCATACAACTCAACACCAAACAAAACGTAACAAAACAATAACAAACAATTTGATTAAAACACAAGCAGAGGACCTGAACACTTCTCCAAAGAGACGTGAATGGCCAACAGACATATGAAAAGATGCTCAAAGTCACTCATCATCTGAGAAATGCTAATTCAATATATTTTAAATGCTACTGTACATGAAAAAATTTTTGGATTGTTCATTGTTGGTGTATATACAAACAACTTATTTTTTGTGTTGATCTGTTGAATTCATTATTTTTCTAATGTTTATTTATATAATTAATCATTAAGGTTTATACATAAAAGATGATGTCATCTATGAAGGTAAGTTTTATTTCTTTTTCTGTTTGTATGTTTTCTTTCTCTTTCTTGTCTAATTGCTCTAGTTAGAAACCTATAGTTTTTAGATTTTCAAGTTGAAGATGATGTTGGCTACTGACTTTTCATCTATGGTTTTTATTTTATTAAGGTAATTTTCTTCTATTCCTAGTTTGGTTATTGTAAAGTGTTGAATTTAGTCAAATTGTCTTCTGATTCAAATGATCATGTGGTTTCTGTCTTCATTCTGTTAATATGAACTAGTTTGGTTAGTGTGACATTTCTTGATTTGTTAGTTGTGTTGATTTTTTGCTATTGTTTCTGTATTTCATTATTTCTGCTCTAAACTTTATTATTTTTTCCTTTGCTGTGTTTGATTTTAATTTGTTCTTTTCCTGGTTCCTTGAGGTGTAAAACAGGCTATTAATTTGAGATTTTTTTTAAAGCATAAATTTCTACTCTGTTAGTACTAATTTTGCTGCATCCCGTAAGTTAATGGAAATTTGTATTTCCACTTTTCTCTGTCTCAGTGGAGAGACAGATTAAGTAGAAGTGGGAATCAGGTGTCATCTATGGATTTTTAAAAATTATTTTAAGACTTATTTACCAGTAGAAGTTTAGCATGTTTTGGATTCCAATATTGCATATAATTTTTCTACAAATTAACCCACTTCAGGTTTTCAAAAGTATTAATGTAATTATTCATAATTCTATTCTATTACATTTTAGCCATTCATACATCACAGTTTCAAAAGCATTCGAAGATTCTTTACCCTAGATTCCTTAAAGTTTGGCTGGACTCAGTCGATCACTTTAAACAAACAGAATATAATGAAGCTGAGGGGTGGAACTTCGGAGACCAGCTTGTGAAGGGCATCTTGGGATTCTTCCTTACTTGCTCTCTCTCCGATTGTTCATATTTGGGGTACTGACTGCCATTTTGTGAGGAGTCAAGCTACCTACAGAAAGAAACCATCACATGGTAAAGAAAAAGCCATCCTGGAAGTGAATCTTCTGGCCCCTGAAAAGCCATCGATGAATTTAGCCCTTGATAACAACTAAATTGTAACCACTGATTAGAATCTGATCAAAAACCACCCAGCTTGACTGACTTTCTTAACCCAAAGAAACTGTGAGATTATCAACAATTATTGTTTAAAGTCAATGATATTGGAATAAGTTGTTTTACAAGTGTATGTAACTAATGTTAATATGTATATCTTCAGTCATTTCTCTTTTGTTTTACAATTTCTCTCTCTGAAACTTATCTCTATCATTACTTCAAATTTTTGTGATGTTTATCCAGATATTGGCACTTGTAGTTCCATTCTTTATGTCACATTCTCTCAGCATTTTAAAGTGATACGTCATTATTTCCTGGCTCCGTGCTGTTTGTTTGTTGTTTGTTTGTTTTTCCCCCTTGAAAAGGAGGCTGGCAAATTTATTGTTCTTTGAAGTTGATCTTTTTAAAAAATATAATTATGAGTGTTTTAAATATAACTTCTTTTTTGTTTTAATACTTGTATTCTAATAGCCTAGATGTTTTATATTTATGTTCTTTTCACTTAGTTTTAGAATACTTTTTGTCTGTGGCTTGATATCTGTCAAGTTTGATAAAATTCTGAGTTATAATGTCTTCTTTTGGGATTATTATCATTTCTCTCTGATGAAGATCTCAAGTTTTATTTAAGATTAATTTTCGTTATGACACCTAAATCATTTCCTGTATACTATAGCTTCCTGCCATGTCTTTTTAGTAATTTTCTTCTGTAATACAGTCAATTATTATTGTTCAAAGTAATTATGCACTACGTAAAGTTACTGTGGACACCAAATGAGCGAATATTGAATCATTTCTCCCAAGAAAATACAGGCCTAAATACTTGAAAATATTTTCATCAGTTAGTCAGTAAATAACCTGTTTTATGCATGTTTCTGCTTAAAAGAAACTTATTTAATATAGTAAGTAAGTTGGTTGATTAACATTAAACTCATGCCTGAATGAAGACTATCCTACATATTTATTTTCTCCATATGGCAAATCTCAGCCTTCTTGTAATTAGGAACACTACACAGAAGTTATGAACTATATTTTGAAGCCATTTTAAACAGTGAAAAATATCAACAGAAATCACAACAATGCAAGAAATATGGCGCTAAACAGACCACAAAAGGGGTGATAAATGAAAGGACTGCGTTGTCTTATTTGATCTCAGCTGGGATATGTGTGTAAGCAATTCATTCTTCACTGTTCTGCACACACATATATTTCTGAATGACTGTGAAAGCACCATGAGAAATGATATCAAAATTACAAATAAATTTTGTCAAGTAGGTGAGTTCACAAATATGAAATCTCTGAATAGTGAAGACTGACTGTGTAGACCCAAGTATAACACATATTTGGTGCTATCTAATCCATTTATAAATCCATACATTAAGAAATCTAGTTTAGTTTTTCAATAGCTACCAGTTTTCTGTCCAAATTTTCAATATCACCTTGTAGTTCCTTACTCATATTGAGAAGAATAATTGTTTGAATTTTTAAATGATACTGATATCACCAGACTTCTTATTTGTCTGTCTACTACATGTTGTTTCTCATTTTTCTTCACACAACCTTATCCTATCATATGTCTAATCATTTTTATATCAACACGATAAGGTAAAAATGTTAAATATGATTTGCAGCTCTGTGGGATATCCCCTTTCTCCAGAAATAATTTCACTACAGGCTAGAAGACCACTAGGCTACAAGCACTAGCAATATCAGATCGCTTTAATCCATTTAGGGTTTGAGAGAAGTATCAAGATTTATCTGAACTATCTGGGAAAACTGGTTTGAGTTCATAGTGTACTTTTGTCCCCAAAACAAAACTATTTAAAGTTTTTCTCAGCTTCTCGTTCTTCAGCCATGGTTTCAGGAACAGACACATGCTTCAAAGGCCTCAATCACTTCTGTAGCCCTATGTGGCACCCCCTGCCAACTGTTCACAAATTTTGGGCTGCAATTTCTTCCAAAACTTGACCTCCTCAATTTCTTGAAACATACTTTAATACATTTTGGGTAGTTTTTACAGGTATCTTCAGTAGAAATTTTGGGATAAAAAATATTGAAAATATTCCCGTAAGCGGGTAATTCAGTTGGTTACAGCATCATCCCTATACACCAAAGTTAGGGTTAGGTTACAGTTCAATTTCTACACAGGGCACATATACAACCAACCAATAAATGCATAAATAAGCAGAACAACCAACCAATGTTTCTTGGTTCTAACCCCTCCCACCCTCCTTCTCCCTCTCCCTAAAATCAATAAATTAAATAAAAATAAATCACTTAAAAATATCAACTGCCATTATTAAGCTGTTTCCTTACTTCTTTGGTAAGTTTTGGTTTGTATGGTCAAATTTCTACTTTTCAATTTTAATTTATGACAAGTAGCAAGCAGTATTACAAAGAGAATATTTCCACCTCTGTTACTTCAAAGTTAGGTGAAGTATATCCATTTCATAACTAAGATCTGCACATTATCCTTCAGAAAAAAAAGATGAGTATACATCCTTGATTTTACGTGAGTGGAAACTTTAACCTTTCAATATAAAAGCTTTATAACTGTTGATGCAATAAAAATTGTAGATTTACTATAAATGTGAAGAACTTAAAATATTTTAGTACATTGCTTATCTCATAATCGATTCCTAAAAAGGGATTGTGGCTAATCAAAAGTTGGTTAGAAATGGGAACACCTTATATCAATTTCTCTTCAAGAATATTAAGTTCTCAGTACAATTACTTTTCTTTTCTATAAGAATATACAGATTCACACATATATTCTACATACATGTACACATACACATGTATTTTACATTTCAAGTCAACTACTTTTTAATATTTGAGTTCTTATATGGTTTTATAAAATGAAAAATCTATTAATCTAAAATCTATAATTATAGGTTATAGATTTAATTAAATCTTTTAATCTATTAAAAATTCAGTACTTACAGATATTCTAATTCAAGTGCTTAAAATCATAATGTACTTCAACAGAATATGTAACATTTCCAAATGGTAATAAAGGGGATCTGGTTGGAACTTGAATATTGAGTGGCAACTAATATCATCACTTAATCTTGGTAAGAAAGTAAAGAATGTCTTTACTTAAAGAATATTTAAGATGTATCCCCTTTTAAGAAAAAAAAGAAAAGGGAAGTTAAATTGATGTCATTTGGTAATTGTGATTTTGAATAAAAGCTGTAGAAAGTAATGTATGTGTCATGTCCACACCATGTCTGAAATGAGAAGCAGCCACTGTAATTGATTTCTAGCAAAATTTCTTACAGCTTTGGCATGAGCAGGAAAAAAACAAATCCCCTTTCCTGTTGGTTGCAGTATTTGAAAACCACTCAGTTTTTAACAAATGAACAAGTGGTTGTTTTCAGAACATAACTTTTTTCTCTTTGTTTGCAGATGAATGGCATACAATATTAATTCCAAGAGAAGTTTATGATAAACCATGGTGAATCTGTGAATAAGGAACAAAAATCTTATGTATCACATTAACTTCTTTTGTAATACAAAATAGCTAGATGGTTCACTGAAGTCTTAATTGTTATTATTAAGGATTATGCACGTGATAAAATACAACTTAAGTATTATGTCAATGAGAGAGAAAAAATATAAACACTATATGCCAATAAGATTCACTGGATAAATAATAATATAATAATTTAATATCATTTTCTGCTATATGCTAAAGAAATGAAAACATTAAAATATGAGCTAAGGTAATATTTTGCATTTGTAGCATTCCAAATAAATCAGAACAATGAAACTGACTGAAAACTAGTTTGAATATACAAACTGTGGAATTTACAATCATTGAATATTTCACTTTTTTATGATTTACAGCTGTGTTTAAATAAATCTATCTAATTGTACGGAAGTCTGCCATGTATTCATGGACTAATGCCATCTGCCTGCTTAGAAAAAGATAACAATGAGCTCCGCTGGGCAATAACAATTTAGGTAAACAAACTGGGAAGTTTCTATACTAAGCCTAGGTATTTTTATGGTTTTTATTTGGCTCCCTGCTTCCAACAGATCATGTTTTTGACCTTAAACCAAAAGTAAGAAAGACAGATAAGTCAATGCTTGACACTTCCCCACAAAGACTGGACCATCTGGGCCCTTTATATTTGTAACAGGTGCTTCTGGGATTTAGAGTCTAATTCTGGCCCAGATTCTGTTCTGTACGGGTGACTCTGTTGCTGTGTGCAATTGTGCATTGCATTAATTGAAGAGAGTAGAAAAGGCCAAGTACAGCAATTAGTCAGTTGGTCATGCAGAAAAGAGTCTAGCAGCTCTGAGCCATGAAATGTTGAATGCACAGATGCACGGCACCATCAGTTTTGTTCTCTGTGGTATGCTCTTAGTCTGTGACAGGTAAAATGCCTTCGCAACTTGATCCCGGTTTTCTGCCCTGCTTAAAAACAATGTTTTGTAGCTATAGGAGATAAAAATGCTGGACTGACACAATGTTTAGAATATCTAACAGAATGATACACAATAGGAAGAAAATTAAAAAAAATATATAACTAAGCTTAATATGTATTTTAGTCATGAAATAGATGTGTTATTTGTTAGATGACAGTACTGTAAGAACACTTCAAAATTGAAGAAATTTTGTGACTCACAACCTGGGCATAATTTTAATTTTGCCTAAATCATTGAAAACATACATAATTATTTAGTTACTTAAAACTCTACTTTCCTTTTTATAAATTAGGAGTGTTGTCAATAATCAAATGATATAAAGACTGACAAGAGTGATAATAATTCACTTATGTGGGACCCAATAAATAAATAAACAATAAAACTTATAACCCCAAAGCATTGAGACTATTTTAACATTTATGGATTCTCAACTCATTTTTAGTAATTGAATTATATTTTCCACACTTCATGATATTACCATCGTGATGGTAATTTCATGTGTCAACTTCACTGTGTTAATGAATGACCAGATACCTGGTAAAACATTACTTCTGGGTATATCTGTGACAGTATTTACGGACAAGATTAGCATCTGGATTAATAGAGGAAAGAAGATGATCCTCACCAATGCAGGCAGACGCATCCAGTCCATTCCCGGACTGCCCTAATAGAACAAAAATGCACAGGAGGGAGAGTCTGCTAACTGTGTCTGATAGCATCCTCTCTGGCTCTCAGACATGGCCTTTCCTGGCTGTCGAGCCTTTGGACCATGAGTTACACCACTGGCACTCCTGGTTCTTGGGTTTGAAAATAGCAGATCATGAGACACTTGGCCTCAATAATCACAGAAGCAAACTCCTATATAATAAATCTCCTAAAGGACATATATATCTCCTCTTAGTTCTTTTCTCTGGAGAACCTTAACTAATACAACCATTATTCTTTATAGTGTTTCCACTATTTTATTGTATGTTTTATATATCACTAATTCAAGTTATAAGTTAAAGTAGAGTTAAAATTAAATGCAAGATGGGGGCTAGACTTGAAAATTCTCAGAGCAGACAATACCATTTAATCCACAATGCAAAATTAAATTAAATCTAGCTTATTTAATGAACATAAGTGAAACTTAACTTTGATTATCTTTCTAAAAATGGCATAAAATAATCTAATCACTTGTAACCAACCTCTGCCATCAGAAAACCCCCACTGTGATAATCAATCACTGTAACGTCTAAAAAATTTCCTCATTTTCACATTACAAGCCATCCTGAAATGGCATGCCTCTGAGCCTCATATCTGTTTTGAAGTTGAAAGCTCACAGTCTGCAAACTGTTCTTACATGCACAATAAACTCTTACTAAAAACCATTTTACTGCTCCGGTGGTTTTAATTTTGCTGTTTCTAGATTTTTGACAATAGATACTATTAGTTAATACAATAAACAAATATTGTGAATACATTCTATAAATCAGAAACTGTTTTAGGTAGGGGCAGCCCTGTAACCTATAGAGCTCAGTGTCTGAGCAAGTCATATCGTCTTTTTAATGTTCATGTACATATTTGTATATAATAACAATAAAATTACCTAAGTAATGGTTGGTGTCATATGAGTGAAGAAAGCAAAGTAAGGAGGTGGAATCAATAAAGACGTTATTTGAGTTAATGAGGCCAGGAAAGAACTTTTTGAGAAGGTGGTATTTACACAGAAATTTAAATGAGATGAGAAAAGTCTGAAAAATCAAGGGGTAATGAGCACTTCAGGTGTGAAGGCAGAAAGAGGGATAAGCAGACTGAACAGCAGGAGCCAGGGACACCAGGCGGACCAGGCCTGCTGTGGCCATGGAGTGAGCACCTTCATGCACCAGGCACTTCAATGGATGCTGGGCCTGTTTTATTTCTGATGTGCAGATAGGCTTCATGGCAGACTGATTAAATAAACATGAAGTCTCTGGAGTCAGAAAAAATTATTTTCACATCCAGGATCTGGTACTTATTAGATGTGTTGCCATTTGTAAAATAGAGGTTACAATAGCAGCGAAAACATGGCACAGTCGAACAAAAGCATGCAATACACTTCTTCCAATACCGGACATACAATATGTATGCACTGTAAAAGTACCAGTGATTCCATCATCAACATCACCTTCTATAAGTAAGATTACTTGACCAACATCATCTTACTATATAGTAAGATTCACTTAATAGGGAAATTAAAACTCAGATTTCCTTAATTTTGGCTGTTTTTTTTTATTCTATGATACCTCCAAACAACTTATTGTAAAAATTAATTTGTCCAACCTCTACAGTTGTTCTTAGTGGATCAGTCTGCTACAAATTACTCCCTTTATAACCAAAAGGAAAAGTTTCCCTAAAAAAGACTGTAATGCTTAAAAGAATGCATTTTCCATATAATTTTCAAAAATTGTTGGGAACCACCCTGCCTGGTTTCAGAAGCTGTAATCCCACCATGACTAAGGCTGGGTGAGTGACCTTGGGACCATAAGCCACAGAGGAGACAAAGCTTACCTCCCTGGTAAGAGTACTGCTTCTGCTCCTTTTACTTCATCCATAACTGGCCCCCAATGCTTGGTTGGTTAGCCAATGATGGGAAAGATTCCCCAAAGGGGAAAATGACCTAAGCCAGGTACGATCACATGGGAGGTCCCATGGGAGGACTTGGGGGCTACAGCAAAAGGCAGTGATGGGCCCTCACCCCTCGGCTTTGACAAAGCCTGAGTCCTCATTCTGTCTGCAAGAAAATCTCCTAATCTCTTGGCTGCCTTACTTCCTCTGCCTGACTTAAGCCTGAAACAATGACAGAGGGTGGTGCAGCCCTGTGCTGGAAAGGGCAGGTTCCCTGGGCAATCAGGCCTAAGAAAGAATCTGTAAAATCCTGTGAAACCTGCTTTGTTTAGAATGCTCTCAATTAAATGATAAGGGTCCAAGCAAGAAGTGAGTTTGTGCCTCAAAAGTTTTATTGCTCTTTAGCTATCAGACCCTGACTCAGAATAGGCCCTCAGAGTTGTTTGTTATCTATTGTCTGATCTTTACTGCCTGACAATGATTAATGAGCTTTACCTGTATTCTTGTGCAAATGAA